>JAOSBL010134090.1:0-16110 GCA_027568915.1 Erythroxylum roraimae | reverse complement strand
CTACGTCATTCCAATCCATCTCATCCTATGCCAAATTTACTATTTTACCCTTCCTGTCGGGGGTGGGATGTTACAGATAGAGCGTAGAGCCTATTAACGAAAATTGAGCTTGGGTCAACCATTGCCAAAATGACTAGAAATAGTCATTTGGTTAGTTGGCTCTTACTACTTATAAACCCTTTAACATTTTCATGTTTTGTCAATATGAGATACTTTAACATTCATAGCTCACAACAAGCATAGTGTAGTTAGCAATGCGTTGAAAAATAGTTGGAAGTTGTAATTTCTTATTTTCTAATCAATTTAGCTGTCTATAGACACCTCAGTGTATACTAATTGCAATTTGACAATGTGACTCATTGTAATGGTGTGATACTTTTTGCTATGATTAATATAATTTCTTTCATTAAAAAAAGATTAAGCCTTTCCTCATGAATGTCGACCAACCTACTTGTTCTTAAACGCCTCATGACCCTCACAGTGTTTAACTCGAACCTCTTGCAAGAATATTACGAAAACAATATGAATGGCAACAATAAAAACAAGAAAGAGATACAGCCAAAAGCCAACCTTTATTTCCCTCAAAGTATACAAATGAATGCTCTCTCACATCTTAGTGTCTCCCACTCTCACTATATTTGTTGAAATATAAAGTGGCATAAAAAGAATATACGACCTTCAGTATGTATATAAGCCTAGTGAGTTACTCCTCCTATCACTAATCGGTTTTAGGATGGAACCTCATTTAGGCTTATATGTGCTCAGTATATTTGGGCCCAATCTTATAAAATTTAACATTGTATCAGAGCAAGTTGCTCTTAGGTTAGTCATCACCACCTTGATATGATAGAATGTGTCACGTGTTGGGCCTTAAGTTAGCCCACACGTGAGGAGGACGTATTTAAATATAAAGTGGGAGTTTGTCCCATATAGAAAGAATATATGAACTTAAGCATGCATATAAGTATAATGAGTTACTCCTTCCATCACCAATTGATTTTAGGATGGAATCTCATTTGGGCTTATATGTGCTCATTTTCTTTGGGCCCAATCTTACAAAATTTAATAATGAATGCGACTCGAACATAATTAATGATATGTTCAACGTTTTGATATTTTCCTTCTTCGATTTTCTTGTATAATCTCTTGTTTCTCTCCCTCCAAATAGAGTGGATGGTGGTAGTAAAAGCTGTTTTAAAAAATGTTCCATTTGGTCGCCCTGGCTTGGTCCTGATAATAATCATGTTAAGTGTCTCCCTCCATTTAAAAGTAAACCTAGGTAGTTGTAACATACTCATTATCGTGCTCCAGATTGCTAGGGTGTAGCTACATTAAAAAAATAAATGATTCCGACTCTCTACTGTAAGTTTACATAAAACCCAAATGGGATCATAACTCTCAAACCACCTATCCTTGAATATGAGTTGATTTTTAATTACTAACCAAGTGAAAATGGAAGCTTCGGGTTTAATGATTTTCTCCGAATAATACAAACCACGGAACTCGTTTAGCGTCACTCGATAATATCTTATGACATGTGTTTTTAAGAAATGTACCTCTTGAGTTAGGCAGGCAAATGATGTTATCTCCTCCTATTACATCAAGAAGAGGAGGTTAAGAATGTAGTTGAAAGTTCATGAATATTCTCTAGAATTTCCAAGTTGCCAGAAACTTCGATCATGAAGATGATATTCATTTACCCACTTGATCCATAATGTTTTTTTGTCATTAAAGAGTCACCTTTTGCATTTGAGAAATTGAGATAACTCCGAGTCCTCCTTGCTTCTTTGTTAGAGTAATGTCACTCCATTTTACATTAGCCTTCTTATCATTTTCTGTTTTTCCTGACCGCAAGAATGTTTTAAGAATTCTATCAATCTCTTTGTTAACCTACTTAGGCAAAATAACATTTGCAGACCAATGAATATGCAAGCTATTCAATACTGAATTGATGAGAGTCAACCTTGTTGCCATTGATAGGTATCGATTTTGCGAAGCATTGATCTTTTCCTTAATCTTCTCGATAAAGGGAATGAAATCAGAAAATTTAGGCTTGGTGGTTGTAATTGGCACTTCCAAATATTTGAAAAGAGGGATGTGTAATATGAAACCAATAATGCCAATGATTTCCTCTTTATTTCACAGATTTGAGGAAAGGTTAAAACCAACAATACCAGGAATCTTCTCCTTTTCTTTGAATGCTCTGTCTTCTCTCTTCTTTTCCTTTCCCGCTCCTTTTGGTTTTACTTTTTTACCCCTTGTTCCTTTCAGATTACCCGGTCCTTGCCCTTTGACCAAATACTTTTCTGTCTTTTCCAAGGTCCCTCTCCGGGCAATAGACATTCACCCTAGCCATGGGTGAACCGTTTTTGTTGTCGGGATCCTTCCCCCCCTTGCAGTCGCCGGTGGTTGCTGGGAGTTCACCGGCGCTGGGTGCGTTGGAGGAAGGCGAGATTCAGGAGAAACCATCGGTCGGGGGTTCGGCGTGGCGTGACAAGGTGGGCACAGTGTCGAAGACTGGTCGCCTTCAACATTACCCAAATGCTCTGTAGGATGGTATAATCTCCCCTCCGATGGAGTTGTTGCAGGCGGGTGCTCGAGCATGGTCCAATGCTCTGGTGGGATTCTTCTGGTCCAAGAGAGTCGCTTTCCCGGTGGTCAGTGCGTGGGCTAGAGGTTGGTGGGGAAAGAAGGGATTTGAAAAGGCCATGCTCCCGGAGGATGGGTCTGTTCTGTTCAAGTTCTCTCCGAATTCCAATCTTGGGGAGATTCTGGAACTGGGGCCCTGGCATATTGGGGATCAACCATTGTTTCTTTGGCAGTGGAGACCAGGCACAGGTGTGGACAGGGGATCCATTGAAGTTATTCTGCTTTGGGTTTAGTTTCACAATTTACCGATGGAATATTGGACAATCGAGGGTTTGAGTTATTTGGCTAGTGGGTTAGGCAAACTCCTTTGCATGGATGCACAGACAGCGGCAATGGATCGTATAAGGTGTGCCAAAATTTGTATAGAGGTTCCAAAAGACCTTGAGCTACCTGATAGTTTGTCCATTAAAAGACTTCGTGAGAATGGAGAGCTGATTTGTGATCGAATCTCCGTGTCCTATCCATGGAAGCCTAGAGTGGGCGGCCGGCAGTGGGTTGCAACGGGGAGATTGTTTAAATCCAGATGGAGTGTCGATTTGGATAGGGTAACTAGAAACGAAGAGGGGCAGGCCCGGCCTCAGGGGAGCCATTGTCCGGATCAGAGTAATGTGGACGTGGGGATGGGAGGAAGGCTGAACTGAATGGTTATGACTCTATTGTTGATGCTTTTGCATTCATTCCGCAGCCACTTAGGAGCAGGTCTAAGCTTATTAGGTCTCAAGATGCTATTGGGTGCAGTGATAGTTATGGTGTGGCTAGGGAGGATCCGGGGGAGACTGGATTGGCTAGTGGGTCCCCTCCTCCTCGCATAGAGACTCCATTGGAAGTTGGAGAGGGACGGGTCAATGATGACAGGGGGCAAGTTTGGAGGGTGTAGCACAGCAAGTGAATGAGGACACTCTAGTTTCTGTTGTAGCTAGTCCAAATGCAGGGATTGAGGTGGGGCTAGAGTTGGTGTCGACGGAGCTCAGTCCACCTTCGGGTGAGATTGTGAAGAAAACTATTGCTAAAAAGAAAACTAAGAAGAAAAAGCACAAAGGGGTGATGTTCCCAGAGTGCCTTTTTTAACATGACGTTTTTAGTTTGGAATACGAGGGGGTTGAACGCTCCCCACAAGAAGCTGATGGTTAAGCAGCTTGTTGCGGATACTCAACCGCTTTTGGTAGGACTTCTTGAGAGGAAAATAAAAGTCAATTCGGATCGAAGGGACTTAGGTTTTTTGGGGCCTCATTGGAGCTTCCTCTCCAATCATGCCCATCATTATAATGGGAGGATTCTGTGTTTGTATAATAAGCACAAAGTGGCAGTACAAGTCCTTAAGATGGGAGACCAGTTCATTCTTTTGCAGTGTCAGATTTTCGGCAAGGGACTAGTTAAGATCACTTTAGTGTATGCCTCTAACTTTGCTTTTCAACGGTCTGCCTTATGGAGTGAGCTGCAAGATTTTCAGATGGGTGTTCAAGAGCCGTGGATGGTCGCAGGGGATTTTAATTGTTGCCATAATTCGACGGAGGTTGAAGGAGGAGTGGAGTTTCATGGTGGCGCAGGCAGAGAGCTTCAGCAACTGTTTTCGCACACCGATCTTGTTGGCCTTCGAGGGAGTGGTAGATGGTACACTTGGGAGAATAAATAGAGAAGTAACTTGTACATTCGGAAGAAGTTGGATCAGGCCTTGGTCAATCAGCATTGGCTGGGTGCTTTTCCGTACGACTCCGCTGAGTTTGGTGAACCGGGATTCTCTGATCACTCTCCTATCATTCTTCATCATCCTAGTGGTGTCCAGAGGCCTGGGGCTCCCTTCAGGTTCTTTAATGGTTTGCTTCGGGTGGGGGTTTTATGGATATGCTTGCATAGGTGTGGCGGTCTGAAGTTCAGGTGTACAAAGCATTTCGGCTGATGCAAAAGTTGAGATTGGCCAAACAAGCGATCAAGGAGTTTAGTATTAGTCGCACTCGGAATATTCAGGAGATGAGTAGTAAGTTGGCGGAAGTACAGAAGAATTGCCACCTGGAGCCCCAGAATGACCAACTACGAGCACTTGAGGTTGAGAATTTATATAGTTATCGGGAGGCGTTAAAGTTGTCTGATTCTATTGCGCAACAAAAATCCCGACAAACTTGGATCAAGGAGGGCGATTGCAATACCAAATTTTTCCATGCTACTATTTTGGGTCGCCGAAATACCAATACCATTACGGAGTTGATTGATGAAGCTGGCAATACGGTGAGAGGGCAGGAAGCAGTGTCCGCTCAGGTTCGGGAATTTTTTGTTCAACTTATGGGCAATAGTGTTGATTCGGGGAATGGTTTTGGAGTGCGAGATATGCTGAATTCTACACTCAGTCGAGAGCACACGGATATGCTTAGTGCTCCGTTCACTGCCCTTCAAGTTAAGGAGGCTTTATTTCGGCTTCATAGTTCCAAATCGCCTGGCCCGGATGGTTTCTCGGCTGGGTTTTTCCAACAAACCTGGAATATCACGGGGCAATTGTTCACGGAAGCTATTCTGGAATTTTTTTCTTCGGGAAAGATGTTGAAGGAAATAAATTACACTTATATTTGTCTTATCCCTAAGAAGGAGAGACCTGACCGTGTTAAAGACTTTTGTCCGATTTCTTGTTGCAATACGGTGTATAAGGTGATTGCTTCTCTTTTGGCTGAGCGTTTGAAGGGTATTTTATCTGAGATTGTCAGCTATGCTCAAGGAGCGTTTCTTCCTTCACGTAGCATTGGGGATCATATTCTGTTGTTGCAGGAATTGATGGGGGACTATCATTCTAGAAAGAGGGTAGATACTTGTGCTCTTAAGATAGATTTATATAAGGTATATGACATGATTGGTTGGAGATATTTGACAGATTGTATGCTAGAGATTGGTCTCCCGCCACTGTTTTGCAGATGGGTAGAGCAGTGTATTCACACTCCCTCTCTCAGTGTCTTGATCAATGGAGTTCTGACAAAGCCATTCAGGATTCACAGAGGGATACGGCAAGGGGACCCTCTATCCCTTTACCTCTTCACTCTAGCTATAGAAGGAATGTCCAGGTTACTGTCTAGATTGACTCATTGCAATGGCTTTTTCCAATACCATTATCGATGTCGGGAGATGCAGTTGTCTCATCTGTTATATGCGGATGATGTGATTTTACTTTGTAAGGCGGACCCACAAGTGATTACCAGGATGCTCAATTTGATGGAAACTTTTTCTCGGTGGTCGGGTATGAGAATAAATGCCCAGAAAAGTGGCATTTATGTTTCTTCCGATGTAACTAATCGGGATGAACTCAGTAGGTTAGCGGGGTTACCTCTCCAAACTCATCCTTTCAGATATTTGGGTGTGTCGATTACTACGGGTAAACCAAAGTTTTCGGATTTTCTTCCTTTGTTAGAAAAGTTGAGGAGTCGTATTAATGCATGGCAACATCATTTTCTTTCTTTTGCTGCGAGAGTTACCTTAATTGTTGCAGTGTTGAACAGTATGCATATCCATTGGGCAGCCCATGTTATTGTTTCGAAACGGGTTATAAAAGAAATGGAGCGTATTTTGAAAGCCTTCCTATGGACGGGTAAGCATGGTAATTGCAAAGGGGCTAAAGTCAAGTGGAGTGAAATTGTGGTGCCTAAAAAGCAAGGGTTTAGGAATAATTTCTATCTCTCAGATGCAGCGAGTGTTGATGATGAGGCGTATTTGGCGGCTATTTGCAGATAGGGAAGCCCTGTGGGTAGACTTATCGCCTCAGCGGACAAAGTTTTTGGCATATTCCATTGAGGTTTGATTATTCTTGGCTCTTTAAAAGTTTGTTGCATTACCGTGAAATGATTTACCCTTACATTCAGTGGCATGTTGGGCACGGCAATGGGGTAAGCTTCTGGTTTGATAATTGGCATGGTCTTAGCCCTCTTTGGCTGAGACCTGACTTGTTTGGATTTAGATCTCACTTTCCTAAAGAGGCATCAGTGGCATAGGTGGTTCGTTGGAGGGCACAAAGGCCGAATTGTAGATTTGGCCATACCATCGATCAATACATTCAGGGTATTGTGATCGGGTCTGAGCAGGACAAACTAATGTGGTCTACTACTAACGGTGGGGTTTTCACAACTAAATCAGCTCATGCTGTAAGCATAGGGAGGCAGGCGGAGGTAAGTTGGGCAGATGTGGTTTGGCAACAGGTTGTTAGTCCAAGAGCGGCGTTTGTAGTTTGGTTGGCGATTAAAAACAGGTTGCGTACAAAAGACAGATGGTTTGGTGATTTTGACCCTATTTGTGTGCTTTGCAATCAAGTTGAGGAGTGTCGGGACCATCTGTTTTTTGAATGTGAGTATTCCAAAACAGTTTGGAGTAGCATTATGCATTTGATTGGCCTGTTTCCGCCTTCATATGGGTGGAGTGAGGTTTTAGCTCTCTTAATTCGGGAAACTCGAGCAGGGCGGTCGGAGGGTCTCATTATCCGGACATCCTTTCAGCAGGTAATATACTATATATGGAGGGAGCGGAATTGTCGGATCTATAAGCAACTGGAGAGACCGAAATATGAATTAGCTGATACTATAGTTAATGTGATTAGAGAAGTTATTATTGGATCTAGAAATCATGATGGTTTGAGTTTGGCTATGCGTAGGCGTTGGCATCTGTAGTTAGGGGGTTGCTTTTGGGCTAGTTTTGGCAGAGGTCTTTCGAAATTGCCTGTCTTTTGTGCTTGTATCTCGTTTCTTCTCCTTTTCTTAGGATTGTACATTATAGATCTATAGCTTTTTGAGTAATACAATTTCTTTAAAATTTAAAAAAAAAACAATACCAGGAAAAGCTGAATCTTACTTTAACGGGCCTAACAGAGATTACTGTGCAAAAAGATCGGCATAACTAGCTGACAAGTTTGTGCTTGAAGAAAACCTTTGTAACAACTAGGATGCTATCTTTGGTCACTGATGGAAGATAAAGAACGGTGGGCTTGTGAGCATGCTGAGCAGCCCAGTGAAGAGGCGTTTTGTTGTCAAAGTCTCGTAGCTGTGTTCAACCTTGGATTCTTCTCTACCAGGATCTTTGCAGCTTCTGTGTATCTATCTATACCAGCACGGTGAAGCGTTGTGTTCTAATCCACGTCAAGAGTCACAACATCTTCTTCAGACATCAAGGCAACAAGGTTCTTCACAAATTATATGGGAAGACCACTCCTAATTGCAAGGTGTAGAGAAGTATCCATATAAGAAGTGATACCTACAGTTATGGCTGTTGGATCTTGGTCAAAAACTCGCTTAGTGCTTTCCCAGTCTCCCTTACTACATCCCTGTGCAGTGGCAAGTGAAAAATGAAGTTCTGCTGCTTTGATAGATGAGTTTAAAAGCATGATGATTCATGAGTTTGGCATGATTGATTTGGGCTTGATAAATTATTTTTTGGGGCTGCAAGTGAAGAAATGTAGTGCTGGAATTTTTGTTTAACAAGAGAAGTATGCTAGAGATCTTCTTGACAGGTTTAAGCTTAAAGATTGCAACCTGGTTACAACTTCTATGACATCCAATCAGCGATTTTGTTTGAATGATGGGGAAGAAAAAGTTGATGCTAATATTTTATCGTAGCTTGGTTGGAAGTCTACTCTATCTCACTAATACAAGACCCAACATAATGCATTCAACTAGCCTTTTGTCAAGATTTATGCAAAATCCAAGTAAGATTCATTATGGGGCTGCAAAAAGGGTGCTGAGATATTTAAAGGGGACATGTTCTTATGGACTTTGGTACTCCTCAACTCATTATTTCAAGTTGTGTGGATTTCTGACAATGATTGGGTAGGTTCTCTTGAAGACCGAAGGAGCACAACTGGTTATATATTTAATCTTGGTTCAGGCACTATAGCATGGAGTTGGAAGAAACAATCGTCAAGCGCTTTATCATCTACAGAAGCTAAATATATGGCAGCAACTTCTGCAGCATGTCAGGGAATATGGCTACGAAGAATCTTAGAAGACATGAAGCTAAAACAAGATGAGGCAACAATAATCTATTGTGATAATCAGTCCACAATTGCTATGATGAAAAATCCCGTGTATCACAGCCGCACAAGACATATAGAGACTTGACATCATTTTATAAGGGAGTTGGTCACACAAGGCAAAATCAAGATTGAGCATTGCAGCACAAATGAGCAGCTTGCAGATTTATTCACAAAGTCACTTCCACTGGCGAAATTTGAAATGTTTAGAAATATATTAGGGGTTATCAATTTCTGCATTAAGGGAGAGGGTTAGAATAATTGCAAAAATCTCTTTGTTTTCCAAATCTTTTAGTTATTAGACTTGGTCATTGTGTTGTTATCTACTTTCCTATTTTTAAGTGTTGTTGCAAGTGGTTCATTTAGTTTAGGAAGTCAGTTTATCATGAGTAGATTGAGGCACGAAAATTTTGCATTTCTGTTGTATTTAAACTGAAAGCTGGGTGAATAAATGACGTGTCCTAATTTCACATTCACTTCTTGCCTACTATCTGTTTGTTAAAAGTCCTCTTTGTGGTTTCTGGTGAGACATCCCATTTTATTGTGTTAAGTGTTTTGCTCTCTCATCCTAACAGTTGCAGGGAGTAGATCCCTGGAGTTCCAGAAATTAACAAGAACAGCTGAAAGGTACTAGCCCACACAAAAGGTCGAGGATCTATATATGCAAATGATATAGGACCACTCTGAAACTTAGACCGATTTCCCTTTTATGGGGGATCGAATCTTGATACGTGCAAGGAAATGGGAGTTTTTGCAATTATTTCTAATTAAGATGTATTAGAAAAGAATTTAGGCCAAGTTAAATATTGTTTACTTAAAACGATTTAACTTAGGGTGTAAAAAAAGATAAAATTTAGACCTAATCCAATCTTGTTATCTCCACCACTAACTCAAAGGTCTTATATTTAATTTATGGTTAAGGTTGGAACTTACCTTTGGTCCTTGAAGGGATGGCTGGCTAGAAGTAGAAATTGGTCGTGTCCCAAAAATGGTAGTTGGATCAAGTCTGTCGCTTAGATCTTAATCCTTGAATCGGTAAGTGATTTGTAAGTTTGGTAATAAGTTGTGTCAAGTTGAGTTTAAAGTTACTCGAATTCGTCTCGAAGCCCCTTTTAAGTATTGTGCGAGCATGAACCTAATCAGTGATGGAGCCAAGAATTTAAGATAGAAAGGTTCAAATATTTAATTTTTTAAATTTTGGGGGGTCTAGTGCATCACTAACCCCTAAATAACTCCATCCTTTTGTGTGTGTGTGTGTGTGTGTGTGTGTGTGTGCGTGTGCGTGTGCGTGCGTGCGCGTGCGTGCGTGCGTGCGTGCGTGCGTGTGTGTGTGTGTGTGTTAAAAATAAAAAATATTTAATAATCTTGGGGGACCCAGTGGTGGACCTCCGTCACTGAACCTAATCATGGCTGAGAACATACCCGAAACTAATATTATGGATACCATACTAATGCTCGTAAGGATTACAGTATTAATACTGATTAATATTGGATACTATTTTTAGATAATTTTTTAAAATTATAAAATAATTTCTGAATTTTTTAAAATTGTAAAATAATCTCTGAATATATTCTACTATAAAATTTATAAGTTTACATTAATCATGTCTCAAAAAATCATAACAATAAAATTTTGAAATAATAACAATTTATTTATTTCTATTAATATTACTTTTCTCATATTTCACATATAAACAATAATCATAATTAATATGAAAAATATTATTTAATCATCATACAAACAAAAATTAAGGATAATATAAAGTATTTAAAACGTGTCAGTTTCATCATATAATAAATAATAATTACATTAAAATATCAAACAAAAAATTAATAAAGATTCATGACTCTCTAAGTGTTACAACAAAAGTTCGTAATAAGGAAACAATCAACTAAAATTAAAAACTGAAACCAAAATGTTTATAGTTATATTTATATTTATATTACATATATAGAATTTCATATATACATAAAAATATAAGTGAAATTAAAAGAATTAAAAACCTAAAACTTTATTCAATCGACTATTCGCTCAAATCGCATTAACCATCAATTCTTATTTGATACAAATTCCTCATCACTTAGAGGAGTCTCATTATCATCATCATCATCATTCAAATTCATGACATTAAATAACATGTCAATACTTTCTCATCCAAGATTATCTTCCAAAGTTACCCTTGTATATCAAACTTAGTTCCTCAGAAATCAAATCCGTCAAAAGATCGATATGGTCTAGGCAAATTGGACTTACAAAACTAATTTTTCTATTAAAAGTCCTAGTAAATAAATAAAATTAAATTATTAAGAAATTTAATAAATTATATTCAACTTAATAATAATAATAACATACATTTTTCCAATCTTTAAATTGTTTCGAACAAGTACCAAGTTATTCAATCTTTTGTATTCTAATCTATTCCTTTTCTTATAATAGATAAATTCAAATGTGTCCTAATTCCTTTTACACCATGTTATACTCACAAATTGACTCAGAATTCGAATTGCAAATGTTTGCAATTCTAAAGCGCCATTTTCTAATTGGTTCCACCGATTGCAATTCTAAAGCACCATTTTCTAATTCGTTCCATCAAGCAACTGTAAGACAATAAAAGTGATTATAAACAAAATAAAGTGTTGATTAATTTTTAACAAGTAATAAAAGTGAAAAATACTTGGATTAAGTTTGTCTCTTTGAAGAATATCAACGAGCATCTTAAAATCATCATAAGCATCCTTATAAATATCCATTTGTGAGCTTATGAGGTCTTGCATCATCCTACGAATAAAAATTGATGTAATACTTAATATCATTCCCATATTAGTTTCACCTTTCTTTGCAAAACTTGGTCTGAAATAGACAATATGATTTAAAAATGCCTCAGTTGTAAAAAACGAAAAGTAAAGTTACTTTCTCATCTCCCATTGAAGACAGTAAGATAAGGTGTGTTCAAAGACAGTTTATTTTTCATATTGACCTTAATTCCTTTCTTCAACCTCTCCATTGTATCAAAAAAAATCATTACTTTCTCATCACTATTAGTTAGACAAAGTACCCTCACCAACTACTCAACAATAAATTGACATTGTGACCAAAATTTATGATCTTCAAGTATAATTTTAGAAACCACCAATCTAGCATTAGACCTAACGTATTGAGATGTAACCGACTTATTATTTGTAAACATTTGTCTTAACTCCTTCTTCATCAAAATAAAACATTGAAGTGATAAGAAATTAGTTATAAATTTTTTAATAACTGTACGATATGAATTCTTTCATTAAATTCAGGACTCATGCACGATTGTAGGTGAACTTTGTCACCTTTTTAGTTTTCTACACACTCCTATCAATAATAAAAAATATCTAGCATCTCCTATATGTTTAAATATCAGGTTAATACAATGTGTAGCATAAAGAAACTAAAGGTTACAAACTTTATGATCCTATTTTAAAGACATTAATTATCAGTTGTGATGTGGTCTTTAATAAAAATGAGGCATAGATTTGGGAAGAGTTTGATTCACAACTCACTAACATAGTGGAGATCACTAATTTTAAGATTAACAACCCACATGATTCACCACTATCATCTCCGAAATCAACACCACAAACGGTAAGAAGTCTTGCTGAAATTTATCAATCATGTGAATATGCTTGTTTGAATTGGAACCTAGTAACTATGAAGATGTAGAGAAAAAGAAGAATGGTGTATGGCTATGGATGAAGAGATCAAAGTAATTAATAAGAATAAAACATGGACTTTGGTGGATTTATCAAAATGGAAAGAAGGAACTGGTCTAAAATGGATTTACAAGTCCAAGCTTAATGTAAATGGTTCTTTACAAAGAAATAAAGCACGATTGGCAGTTAATGGATATGCACAAGTTTCAGGTATTGATTCCACTGAAACTTATGCTCTAATTGTTCGTTTTGACACTGTTAGAACATTTTTGGCTTTGGTAGCCTATAATGACAGTTTATCAAATTGACATAAAATTAGCTTTTCTTAATGGTGATATAATAGAGGATGTGCATGTTGAGCAACCTCAAAGATTTATGATAAAAGATCAAGGAAAAATTTTTACAAGTTATACAAGGCACTCTATGGACTTAAATGTGCACCTCAAGTTTGGTATGATATAATTGATGCTTATTTTACTTAAGATATTTTTCAGAAGAGTGCTAATGAGCCTACTTTATATGTTAGACAACATAACACTAATTTCTTGGTTGTTTGCTTATATATGGATGACATTGTTTATACTAGAAGTTCATCTCAAATGGTGGAAATGTTTAAAAGTCCACGATGCAAAATTTTGAAATGTAAAATTTGGGCCCCTTATACTTTTTGTTGGGGATTAAAGAGTTGCAAGATTCAAATGAAAATTTTATTTATCAAAAGAAATATATAATTGATTTGTTAAAAAGAGCAGCAATAGAGAATTTCAAGCTAGACAAGATTCTATCGAATAAAAATGAGAATTTGTCTTTGGATGATGGAGCAGAAAAGGTTGACGTGAAACTGTATAAAAGCATGATAGGAAGTCTCTTGCATCTCACTCATATAAGGTCTGATATAATTTTTGTTGTCTCATTTTCAGGTTTAAGCATTATCCAAGTAAGAATCATTTGGGGGCAGCGAAAAGCAGGATTCTTCCTTATGTATAAGGGACTTCAAATTTTCGCATTAGATATTTAAAAGGTAATTCGAATAGTCTTGTTGCTTTTACTGATAATGATTGGGCATCTTGTACATATGATAGAAAAAGTACAAGCTATGTTATCAAGCTTAGTTCAGGAGCTGTTTCGTGGTCCTTAAAGAAGTGGTAGAGCACAAGTCTCTTAAGTACTGAAGCAGAGTATTTAACAGCAACAACAACCGCTTGCCAAGTTGTTTGGCTAAGAAGAATATTAGAAGATTTGAAGCAAGAAAACAATGTAGCCACTGTGACATTTTATGACAAAAAATACACAATTGCAATGTCAAGAAATCCAAGTGTTGTGGAGTTGCAATACATCAACAAAGAAGATCAACCAGCAGATGAAACAAAAGTCAAGAAATTCAGTTCCATGATGGGTGTTAAAAAATTGGAGACTTCCTTAAATTAAGGGGAGAAATGTTAGAAAGTAATTCACAATTGGATTAATTGTTAACCGAGTCTTTAAAGTTTTGTTTTTGTTGTTTATTGTGATTTTATGAGTTGTGATTTAGTTGAAGGAGTCCAGTGATAGTCTGGTGCACCGAGTATTTGTTGTTATGTGTGAGTAAAATGTTAGCAAAATTAGGGGTAGTGACAACGTAGAAGTTAACAACCAGGTCAAATGTTTCTATTTAGACACCCGTCACTAAGTTATTAGGTAAATAATTTAAGTCAATAAAGTCAGCTTTCTTCCAAATTTTTTCGTTGTTCTTTAAGTAGGTTTTACACTTCACTATATCCTAGCATGGTAATGTTCTCAAGAAATCTTCTTCCAAGTACCGAGACGTGAGTATGGACAAGAACATATGAGAACTGTAAGTAGCAGACGCGAAAAAAGCCCAAGCATTTGATATCGCAAATATTAGAAAGGACAGGTCATGCAATTAGACTTCCATCATCATTTTTTCCTCCTCGTAAAGTGAAAGCACCTGCAAAAGCAACTGTGATGTTGAGTGAGGCGCCCTTTTTAACTAATTCCTCGTGCTCTTCAGTGAAAAACTGCTCTGGAGTTCTACTTTCCAGTTTGGCATTGTTTTATATGATGGTTGAACAACATCTTCCACTTCCTGCACCAGAACGAATAAATAATTTGCAGAAAGAATACAATAGAAATATGATATAAAGATTTTATTGTGACCTTGTAGCATTGGATTTCCCTTTGCAATTGAAGAACCACTCCAGAAGTTGAACTTGTTGGCCCCAACTTGGCAGCTAGATGAAGAACGCTGTTTTTATCGTTGTCTGTAGCTGACAAGAGTATATTCTTTCGCAGCTTCATTTTATGTATCAACTTGTATAGTTCTTCTTTCCGATTTTCAACTGCTATATGAGACATGAAGCGGTACTTGTTGTCCGTGAAGACAAGAGTGATACGGTTCTAGGAAGAAGTAGCAAGGAGGGGAAGGAATTTGGAGAGGGGAGGAAGAAAGAGAGAGGGATTGAGAGAGAGCAGATGGAGAACAGAGAAATTTCTTGTAATCTCCCTTTCTTCATTCTTCGTTCATCATCACATAAAGTAAAGTTGTAACAAACTCAACAGGTGGCATCATAGCTCACCAATAGCAAGAATACTCTATGAGCCAAAACGGTTACAACCTAGATTGCCTACTCCAGAAAACCACAAACACTCAAATTTAATCATGAAATTTAGTGGGGGTGTGTTTCTCGCGAGTGCTCTTCCTTGGGTACTGTGCTTCGTAACATTACTCTCTGGCTCAGATGAAACCTTGCCCTCAAGGTTGTAATCGGGGAAGTCCTTCTAAAAGTCGGTCAGCGTCTCCCAGGTAGCGTCTTCAGGCCTTTGTGTGGACCATTACACTAGGTCTTGAGGAGTGAGCTTCCCATGCAGCTACTTAGGAAATCCCAAAATTTGGCCAGGTTGAATGATTGGGCTGGCCACAATGGACTCTCGAGAGAGTTGGGCAGAATCACTTATTTGCAAACCTTTGAATCAGTGTTTTGAAATTCGGATCGGACATCGAATCGGAGGCTTTATTAGTCACTGGTTCGACCGGTTCAACCACCAGTCGAACCGGTATGATGTCATAATTATGCAACAATTATATTTAATTATATATAATATTAATAATATTAAAAAATACAAATAATATACCAAATAATATTAAAAATATTAAATAATAAAAATAATAAAAAAATTTATTGAACCAGTGGTCGAACCGGACCGGTTCGACCGGTCAATTGACCGGTTTTGACCGGTTCTCACTGGTTCAATTAAGAACCGATTTTTAGGAGTGAACCGGACCGGATAGCCAACAGGTCACCGGTCGAATCGGTCCGATTTTTAAAACAGTGCTTTAAACTTTTTCAGGAGTGAGACGTGAAAAATATATCACTTTTTTGGTTCAAAGAATAGAATAGATAAGGAATAAAAAAGATATTCTTAAAAATAAAAAAGGCGAGGAATAAAATAAGATTAGTATTACTTTATTTGGTTCAAAAAATGGAATATATAAAGATTTTCTATGTCAATATTTGGTTTGAAATATAAATTTGGAATGACAAAGGAATAACTAACAAAAAGACCAAAATATCCTTATTATTATTATTATTATTGTTATTATTGTTATTGTTATTATTATTATTATTTTCTTCTTATTATTATTATTAACTTTATTATCCTTATTATTATTATTATAAAATTTCTACTTATTATTATTAATTTTATCAATTAATTTTATTCTTATTTTTATTATTAAATTCATTATTATTATTAATTTTCTTCTTCTTCTATTTTATTATTATTAATTT
>JAOSBL010134061.1:0-16112 GCA_027568915.1 Erythroxylum roraimae | reverse complement strand
AAATAAACGGGTAAACGGGTATGGGGGTGGTATCCCCATACCCGCCCCGATACCCGACGGGTATTTTTTTTTACCCCTCATACCCGCCCCACGGGTAAAAATTTGCTCCCCATACCTGCCCCCGTTCGGGTAATTTTATCGGGTACCCATCAAGTTCGGGTATAATTGCCATCCCTAGTTGGAACTTGGAAGGCAGGAGTAGGGCCTCCCACTGTTTCTCAAAAGTGTTTATGTTTCTTTAGATCGATGCACCGCCCGTGCAACTCTAAAGTACATAAAGGGGCAATTATAAATGGAGGTCTTAAAAAAAGGAAATTTGAATGACTTATTATAATTTTTAAAAGGGCCGTTAAACGTGGAATATCTTAATATTATCAATTTATTAGTAAGAGTTCTTTTTGTCTCAGCTATTTTTCTTTCTTATGTACACAACATCTTTATCATTGTAACATTTTTCTTTTTAATTTTCTCTTTTTAAATTTTAAAAAATATTTTTTGCTCGCTCTCTCTTATTCTCTCTTTTTTTTACTAATGTTTTTGGTTTTATTTTCTCTCATTTTTTTCTCTTTTGATTTCTCTCTCTTCTTCTTTTTGTCTCTCTTTAACATTCCTCTCTCTCTCCCTCTTTATTTTCTTATATCTCATCTCCATGCTATTATATGTTTAAAGTAATGTGGTTGTTATAGTTAGTGAAACAATTACTCAACAATTACCTAAACAGAGTGAGGTAACTAGGTCAGTAAAGTGAGACAACTTACCTGACAGAAAAGTGATAAAAATGTTATAATTAAGTTGGAAAACTGTACTTTCAATATGAAATAATTATCCTAATAGAATGTGACAACTCACTTTGATCGCAAATGCACAAAAATGTTATAACTAATCTAATGAAATAGCACGACTATGCCTTCAAGATGAGGTAATTGCCCTTGTGAATTGAGGGAACTAGTCTAAGTACATGAAATAAATATGCCTTCGAAATAAGGCAACTACTTTAGTAAGATGAGATAACTTATCTAAAATGCTTATTCCTAAAAGTGATGCAACTCATCTAGTTAGGTGAGACAATTATTTTAGTAAAGTGAGTTAACTATCTTATTGGAGTAAGGATAGGCCAAAAAAATGTCTGTGCCAGGTCAAACTTAAATCTAACAGAACAAAAGTTGATTTGACTAAGTTTTAAGCTAGATTCAGGTTTAGTAAAAAATTTGACAAATTACAAAAAATTCCTAAACTTACTTCAATTTACAATACTAGACCGAATTTTAAAAGTGATATTAACATGCTCAAATTTTCAATTTTTTGCGAAAATAGTTTGATATTAAGTTTCTTATTAACATCACCAATGTGACTCGTCGTGTCAGATTTTTTGTACTTACCACTTGTCCATTATTTTTCAACTAATTATTAATTTTAAAACATTAAACCTAATTCAATTTCTTCCTCGTAACCCATTTTCTTCTATTTTCTTCTATTTTTTATTTTTTTTTGCTTCCTTCCTCATCGATTGTGGAAGTCTTTGAGGAGAAAGTTATGTTCAAGCGGTCAACCTATGGATGACCCTTGGTCTACTACATGGTCACTAATGGCGATGATTGATTCAACCTCACCACTCGTGTCGCCAAACCATTTAATCAACTTCACGTCACTGATGATAGCCTTGGTGTTAATAGCTTCTAGGTCATTCGTGATGAACTCCAGGAGGATAAAAAAGACTTGGGAATCAATTGGAGTTCTCGGTTGTGGAAAACAACTTGGAGAACTTACATCCTTAAGACATCAATGTCCAAGATAATGAAGTTCTTATTGTTAATAACATCTTTCAGCTTCATTGAGTAGTGAAGGAAAGAAGAGGAGCTTTGAACTCTATTCTACAAATCATTCACGAGTTCTCACCCAAAGTTCTTTTGCTCATCAAACAAGATTCCAATCACAATAGACCTTTCTTTCTTGGGAGATTCATGGAAACTTTGAAGTATTGTTTAACAATTTTTGATTCTCTGGATTCTATGCTGGTTAAGTATGGGACACTTGATACAAAAGCAAGAATAAAATGTATTAGAGAAAATCAATTACAGCCGGAGTTAGAAGAAAATGGGAGACAGGTATGGTTTATACTATGTTTTCCTAGATGTTTTAGTGTGTTTTAAGTTTTTATTAGATGATTATCGTATGTATAGACTTAGAATTGTGTTATTATGAGTGTTTGTTTATTTTGTAAGTTTTTGTTTGGTTTAGAGCACAATTTCAATCTTAATTTTATGTTTTATGAGGTGTTTGATTTGTTTGTGAGTGTTGGAAATCAGATAATTGAAGAATAATAAAGATGGAAGCTACATGAAGGGCATCACAATCGTGATAAGTGTACATAGGGCTATGTGGCCTTTACTATGATTGTGCCTTATAGAGCACAATAGTAATAGAGAGGAAATTCCTAAGAGCACGATTGGGACTCCTATGTCACAATCGTGACAAAGATTTCCTAGGTGTAAGTTTTTTCATTTGTTTTATGGTTTGAGGGCATTTTTGGAACTGATCAAGCTGGAAAAACCTTAGTTACACTCCCAAGACCCTAATACATTATTTAAGAATGTGAAACTTGCCAAAAAATATAGCAGTCAACATCAAATAGTGGATTAAACATGGGAGATCAAGAAGAACATCTAGGAATTCCAACTTTTAAATCAAGTCCTTAATAAAGTTTTTCTTCTTTCCTTTTAGTTCTTCATTGTTCTTGATGTATAATCTGAATTCTAAGATGTTAAACATGTTCATGAAGTTCTAAATTTCATACTATGATTTATTCTGGATTTAAATTGTGACTTTGATTATTGTTGATTTCAATACATATTCAAACGCTTATGATAATTATATATGCATATACTTGACATCAAATCAAGAGAGTGAGTCAAAAGTAATCAAAATTAGATTGTAGAAAGAGATTTGGCAATTTAATAGACCTGTAATTATCAAATTAACAATCATTCAAAGAGAGATCTTGTTTAAGAAATTAATTATCCAATAGATAACTTTAAATCTAATTGAAAATGTTAGGGATAGATTTATGAATTGAGAGATTGCAGATCTGGAAACTTCAAATTCAATTAGGGCTAATTGATTAGATATTGAGAGAGAGTAATTAATATATTAGGGAATCTAAGATCAAACACATAATTGAAGTAACACCAATTAAGGAAACAAAATAAGGAAAGAATAAGTCCTAAGTATTCATTCTTGATCAAAACTTTAAATTAATTGGTAGCTCACTGTTTTACTTGTTATTTGATTTATTTGCTTTATTTTATTATTTATTTCAATTTCAGTTATTTATCTTTATTAAAATCATATTCTGAATACCTTAGATAAAGTTAGGTTCAAATTGTTAACCTTGCATAATCCTCATGGGAATGCTAACTTTATATCTTACAAGATATGATCTGCATACTTGTGATGTATTGAGGGTTTTATTAGATATAAAACTTGATCAACAAGTTTTTGGCACTGTTATTGGGTATTTAGCTTTAGGATTATTTGAATTGCTTTGATCTAAGTAAATTTTCACCATTATTGTTTCCTTGCAACTACATGAACACAATAATTATTTATAGTTCAAGCAAAATCGAAGACACTCCAACTCTTGACATCACAAGACAAGAAAGAGAAATCTGAAGAGCAGACGCTAAGAAGAGATTGAAATAATAATCAAGGAAGACTATAATCATGGAGACTAGCAGAGAACCCTTAATCACTGGTGCAAATTTCATTTGAGATCAAACCACGTTGCTAAATATGCTGCAGACTAACTTGCATTTCTACAGGTTGGCTAATGAGGATCCTAATGCTCATTTAGTAAACTTTTTAGAAATATGTGATACCTTTCGATATGATAATATGTCAGAAGATACTATTAGGATGAGGCACTTTCCCTTTATACTATGAGATAGAACCAAGGCATGGTATCATTCCTTAAACCCAACCAACATCATGACATAAGAGCAACTGATGCGTGCATTTCTAGACAAGTACTTTCCTCTGACAAAGACGACAAGGTTGATAAAGGAGGTTATTAATTTCCAACAAAATGAAGAGGAGTCAGTATACGAAGCGTGGGAGCATTACAAAGATTTCCAAAGGAGATGTCCTCATCATAATTTACCAAAGGAGTTCCTGTTGTAAATGTTTTACAATGAAGTTAATCCATCTATAAGGGGCATTATAAACGTAGCTTCTGGAGGATCCCTTATTGGAAAGAAATTAAGGAAGTAGAGGATCTACTAGAGGAGATGGAAAATAACAACTTTCTTTAGACGACGAATAGAAGAAGAAAGTAGTCAACTTTCCAATATCAAAAGGGAGTCATTGTTGTCGACTTAATGATAGCACTATAGGCTGAGATGGTCAATTTAACAAAATAACTTAACAACCTAAAAGCCTCCTCATCAACTCCAATTAAAGCAATTCAACATGGATGCAAATTATATAGACAAGATAAGCATGTTAATGCTAATTGCTTATTGATGCAGAATAAACACATGGAGTAACTAAACTAGATGGGCACACAATTTGGTTGAGGAGGAGGGAATGACCATTACTATAACACATACAATCCTGGGTAGAGGAACCACCCGAATTTTTCTTGGTCTCACAATGTGGGAAATTAATTTAGAAATCAAGGTCCACTTAGATTTCAAGAAGATAAATCTAATGCCATTGATTCATAATTGGACAAAATTATAGATAAGATTATGAGCATAGACGAGGCTCAAAAG
The DNA here is from genome assembly GCA_027568915.1 of Erythroxylum roraimae. NCBI lineage: Eukaryota > Viridiplantae > Streptophyta > Magnoliopsida > Malpighiales > Erythroxylaceae > Erythroxylum > Erythroxylum roraimae. Next base: position 11,343 of record JAOSBL010134061.1, on the reverse strand, counting down.
AGGCTGGAAGGTTAGTTAGTGCAATTAGCTAAAAAATTAAGCTTTTTCTATTCACAATTTGAAGGTTCAAGTGGGCTAACTAGCAAGCGCATTTTCTACAAGGAGAATGGGGAGTCCCTCGAGTAATGCTGAAGTAAATCTAAGGGAGCAACTCAAGGAAATAACACTTAGAAATGGGAAAGAGCTCGAGCAACTAACGGAGAAATAAGTTGAATCCCACCTAGTAGAGGATTAAGAAAAGAAGAAAAAAGATGAAGAAAAGAGTGAGGATCCTCCTTACATTGCCCCTCCACCATACCCACCAAAGATTCCATTCCCTTAATGATTACAGAAGAACAAACTGGATGCACAATTTTTAGAGTTTGTGGAGAAGCTGAAGACTTTGCAAATTAACTTATCTTTTGTCGAGGTATTAGAACATATGCCCAAGTATGCTAAGTTCCTGAAAGATATATTATCAAACAAGTGAACTTGGGAAGATAACCAAATGGTAGCATTGACTGAGAGATGTAGCTCCATTATCACTAATCAAATGCCCTCCAAGCTGAAAGATCCAGGGAGCTCTACAATATCCTGTGTGGTTAGTGAATTTGAGTTCATAAAGTGTTTACGTGACTTAAGTGCAAATATAAATCTTATGCTTTTGTCAATCTTTAGAAAATTGGGGCTAGGCGAGGCAAAGCCAACTTTGATGCATATTCATTTAATGGAGCAATCTATTAAAAGACTGTTTGGCATGATGGAAGGTGTGATAGTGAAGGTGGACAAGTTCATTATCCTTGTGGACTTCGTAGTGCTATGTTTTGAAGAGGATAGGAACTGTCCACTAATTCTTGGATGGTCATTCATAAATATTAGGAAAGCATTGATAGATGTTCATGAAGGCAAACTAATACTTTGGATTGGTAAGGATCAAGTGGAGCTCAACATGAACAAAGTCTTAAAAATTTTGAAAGAAAGCAGCTCTTACATAAAGATTGAAATTATGGACGAATGTATCAAAGAGCGAGAGGCGAGTTGCTTTAAAGAAGTTCAATTTGAAGAAGTCAAGGCGGACAATGAAGCTGAGAAGGAAAACGAAGCTGAGATTGAGGAAGAAACTAAGATGGACGAGTTAGATGTTCAAGCGCATAAAGACATATTAATAAGAACTGGAGCACCCATACCACCCTCCACTGAAAAACCACCAACTATAAAGTTAAAGCCTTTACCCACACAACTTAGATATACCTTTCTAGATGAGGGCTAAAATCTACCCATCATTATTTCCAATCAGCTGGATGGGGAATAAGAGAGTCAGGTGGTAAAGATTATAAGAATGTGGATGAAGGCCATCGGATGGCAATTATCCGACATATAAGGTATAAGCCCAAATGTCGTTGTGCATAGGATAGACCTCGAAGATCAAATCTCTTCTATATCTGAATTGATATTTTGATCACCCTCATTATACTTACTCTTTCTCAGTACAATAGTGAGAGAGCGTCAATGAAGGTTGAAACCTCATATGAAGGAAGTGGTAAAAAAGGAAGTAGTAAAGTTCTTAGACACGGGTATCATATACATAACATCAAATAGTGAATGGGTCAGTCTCGTATAATGAGTACCGAGAAAGGTGGAACAATCGTAATGGAGAGTGAAAATGGAGAGCTGTTTTCCATCAAAACAGTGATAGGATATAGAGTTTGCATTAACCATCGCAAACTTAACAATGTGATTAAAAAGGATCACTTTCCTCTTCCATTTGTGGATCAAATGATAGAAAGGGTAACTGGCTATTCATTTTACTGATATTCAAGCTACAATTAAGTTTTAATCTATCCAAAGGACCAAAAACCATGTTTACTTGTTCTTATGAAACATTTGCATATAGACGGATGCCTTTCGGGTTATGCAATGTTGTAGCTACATTTCAAAGATGCATGATGTCTATCTTTGCAGATATGATAGAGGACATTATAGAAGTTTTTATGGATGATTTTTCAATATTTAGGGAATCCTTTGATCAGCACTTGGAAAATTTGGACAGAATACTCCAAATATGTGAAGAATCATATTAAGTTTTGAATTGGAAGAAGTCTCACTTCATGGTAAATTATGGTGTAATGTTAGGACATAAAATATCGTGCCAAGGAATTGAAGTAGAAAGATATAAGACGGAGGTCATAGAGTAACTTCCACCACCCGTTAATGTCAAAGGCGTGTGAGCATTTCTAAGTCATGCAGGATTCTATAGCCGCTTTATTAAGGAATCCTCACTGATTGCAAAACCTTTGCCAAACCTATTAGTAAAAGACATGTCTTTTAATTTTGAAAAATTGTTTATTTGTGTTTAATCAACTGAAGGAGGCACTAATATCAACACCAAATCTTAACATCACCAGATTGGTTATTACCATTTCAAGTCATGTACAATGCTAGCGACCAAGTTGTGGGTTACGTGTTGGGTTAACAAAAGGATAAAAAGCTACATATGGTTTATTATGCAAGAAAAACATTAACTAGGCCCCATCTAAAATATAACACCATTAAGAAGGAGTTACTAGCGGTGTTATGTGCAAGTGACAAGTTTTGATAATATATCTCAAGCTCTAAGATGGTCATTTTTATAGATTACGTTAAGCTTAAGTATCTTTTTGCTGAGAAAGACACAAAATTGAAGCTTATTCAATGGGTGCTCTTACTACAAGAATTTGACATTAATATCAGAGATAAGAAGGGAGTAGAGAATGTGGTAGCCAACCACTTATCTGTTTAGAAGGAGACAAGTTAGAGCAAAATGACGATATTAATGATCAATTCCCCAATGAAACCTTAATGTTGCTCGACTAGCTTATGGCATCATGGTATGCAGATATAGAAAATTTCATTGTAGGTGGTATGCTTCCTTCAAATTTATCATATCAGCGAAAGAATGATTCTTATATGAGTGTACCCATTACCTATAGGATGACTTGATCTTTTATCGAACATGTGCTGATGGGTTAATAAGGAAATATGTTCCAAAGGAGGAGATGTTAGATATGTTGATGCAGTGTCACAAAGCTATATATGGTGGGAATTATGAAGCAAACAAGATGGTGCTGTGAGTATTAGAATGTGGATTTTATTGGTCAAATTTGTTTATAGATGCTTGGGAGTTCGTGACACAGTGGGATAGATGTCAAAGAATGAAGAACATCATGAAAAGAGATGAGATGCCCTTATTTAACATCTTAGAAGTCGAAGTGTTCAATATATAGGGACTGGACTTCATGTGACCATTTCCATCCTCTATAGAGAACAAGTATATTTTAGTAGGAGTGGACTGTGTGTTGTGATTGGCTGAAGCCATGGAAACTCAAACAAACAATGGAAAAGTTATGCAAAAATTTATTAAAAGACTATTTAACTGATTAGGAGTGCCACGAGCAATAATAAGTGATGGAGGAACACATTTCTGTAATAAATATTTAGGTGCTTTTCTGAAAAGATAAGATGTTCACCATCGTGTAGCCACTCCATACCACCTGCAAACAAGTGGACAAGTGGAAGTCATGAATCGAGAGCTAAAACGAATATTGGAGAAGTAAGTAAATAGTTCAAGAAAGGATTGGGCATTGAAGCTGGATGATGCCTTATGATCTTATTGAACTGCAAACTCCAATCGGGACAACTTTATTTAGACTTGTCTATGGCAACGCTTGTCACCTGTCTTTGGAACTAGAGCATAAAGCATACTGGGTGACAAAAGCCTTAAATTTTGATTGGAACCAAACAGGTGAGCGAAGACTTCTACAACTAAACGAACTTGACTAACTTCGCTCGAATGCATATGAAATGCCAAGTTATACAAGGAAAAAGTGAAGAAGTGGCTTGATTCTCATATTAAAAAGAAAGAGTTCAAAGTGGGAGATGCGATACTATTATGTAATTCGAGATTGAAGTTGTTTCTTGGAAAGCTCAAACCAAAAAGGAGTGGGCCTCTCAAAGTGACCCATGTATTTACATACGGAACTTCAGAATTAGAAAATCAAAACAAGGAAACCTTGAAAGTGAACAAACAAAGATGCAAATCGTATCTCATAGGAATATTTTTGCAAGAAAGGGAAGTGATTTCTTTACTTTCAAATCATTAAAAAAGTTTAGGAGGATGATTTGTCAAGCTAAAGACCAAAACTTAGCACATTTTGGTAATTAGGTTTGTTTTGAATTCTAGTATCTAAGGTTTTGAATTATCATGTTTTGGAGTGGTTTAGATTGCTAAATTTCTTATTTTTGAATTTATTGCATGTTAGTGAACAAGTTTTATGGGGATACATGAAGAAAAAACAACGAAATATGACAGGATGTGTGAATTTTGGTCGATCACGAAAGTGCCTCATAGAGCACGATCTTGTATAGCTGAAATAACCTGTGTCGTAATCATACTTTCAGGGGCATGATTGTGACCTGTGGCAAACCAAGCCCACATATGAAAAAACCCACTTCTTACCCTTCTTTAACCTTAACCCTTTAGATTCATCCTTCCTTTTAACCTAGCACCCTCTCTTAAACTCTCTCACTTCTTTCTTCATCTCACTTAGGATTTTCCCTTATTCTTGCATCTTTCTACTAGATAATCATTCCTCACATCCTTCAACTAGATAATCATTCCACCCATACATATCTAGTAATTTCTACACAAATATCACATCCTTAGAGTGGTTTTTATAAGATTTCGTGGAACTTTTCTCACTTCACATTTTTTAGATATTTGGGTGTGTTTTGTGTGTTCTTGGTTTATTTTATAGGTATACACTTATTCATGGCTCCAAGTATCAAACAAAGTGCTAAATGCTCACAACCAAAAGGAAAAACACAAGTGTCAAAGAGAGGTGCACGTGATAAGGCTGCAAACTTTGGAGCTCCTTTTTTGATTTATTCGAAAGATGAAAGTATCTGATTCCAAACTCTTCGCTCTAGGATTTTTAGTGCTCCTCAATACTTTGATTTTGACATTTAGAAAATCTAGGGTTGAGACTTTAAGTAATAAAATCCAATGGGATAAATTTATTAATTTTATTTATATTGTGTATAAGGAATTAACTCTCGAATTTTATAATACTCTAAAATTTGAGCCACAAGAGTTGACTGAGTTTTGGTTTCAATTAAAGGGTCAACCATGTAATTTGACTTATGACATAATGGAAGACAATGGTGGATTTCCCAAGTCAAACATAATTCAAAAATAAATGATTTTCGTGTTAAGAGATATTGGAAACAATTAATGGGGTTGGATAACTTTGTTGTTAGAAATGTCTATAACAATGTCATTCTTAGTCCCGAGCATCTATTATTACTTATAAGTTTATCCGTCATACTATGTTTGGTAAATTGGAAAGCAACAAATGTTTTGTTAAATAATTATTCATTTTGTGGTGTATGGACAATAATGTCAAAGTTTGTACATCAACTCATATTTTTTATACATGGCTACTTCTCTTAAAAAGAAAATTAGTCACCTTGGCATGGGATATCTTATTATTACGCTTGCTATTTATTATGGTGTCGATGTTAAGGGACTAACTATTGTTTTGCTTGAGTTTCTTAATCACACTCACTTAAGGTGAGTTGAGATCTTGGAGATTCATCACATGGAACTTCAAGATATCAATTCCAAAATTCATATGAAATATAGGATAGGACAAGCTAGCTCAAGCTCTGCACAAGCACAATAAAAAATAGAGGTCTCAGCAAGTGAAGACACAAAAGATGACGAAGAGGAAGGCTGGGAGAAAGTCTTCAATTTGGCCTCCCAGAACAACAAGCTCATGGTGGAGAATAACAAGCTTATGGTAGAGCAGATGAACACTATGGAGGGGCACATGAAGGAGATGGCATGAGAACAACAAAGACAAAGATGCGACACCAAGAAGATTCTTAAGTACTTCGCTGCTCAAGATGTTCAAATTCCTTCACCCATGCCATTATTGCCTCAACCTCTATAAATGGTTTTGTGCTCTAAACATTTATTTTGTTTTTTCTTTTTCTTGTTTATATGTATGTTGTTTGTTTTCTCACATTGCTGATAATGTGTTGTCTAGGTTGGGAGTTTTATGCATTAGCATGTCATATGTGTTTGAATTTTGCATCTCATATTGTGTTAGTTTTGAACTAGGATTGACATTGTGTGATCATTTTGTTGCATATGTGTTGGATCTCGATTTTGGAGCCCAATATTCGGAGTCATAAAACGTCAACATATCATCCTATAAGGTTATTTCCATGAACCCTTATTAGCCATCATCCCACAATGGTGGTATGCCCTCAAACATAATGCACCAAAATCGGATGGAAATATTCAAGATCTTGGGATAATTAGCATAACTTTAACTAGAAATGTCAGATTAAGATCACTTCTAGACATTTTGAAAGAAGACTCATAGGTCTAAAATATTCAAGAAGACCTTAAAGGTAGATTCTGTCATCTAGAGGGTCAAAATTGGACCAGATGAAAGGATCAGATTCTGTCATCTAGAGGGTCTTAAGCTTGATACCTTTTCAAAATCATTTTCATAAATAAAAAAAATTATATACACAATATGCAGTACACTTTCAAAGCATTCAGAGAACAATAAATACACATTTTAGAAGTAGTTGAAACTCATTTATTTCCATTTTTTGAAAGTGACATTAATGACTCATTACTTAATTATAAAAATGTAAACCATCTTGAATTCCTTGCTTAATAACTTGGCTTAAGGATGTCTTTCCTCTTGCTCCTCTTGTCTCACTCGATCCCCTCCTTGATTTCCTTTAATAATGACAATTTTTCACTCAATAGGGTTTTCAATTGAAAATCCCACAAAGCACAAAAACTAAAATTGATTCTAAAATACATAAACCCATGCATTTCCTAAGCTTCATGAACCAAAACATTCCAAAAATCCAAAGCATTAAAATGTTCTTATCTTAAACGTTCACCAAATGAAGAGGTGTTTGGTTCAAAAGAAAGCCCTTATCTTACTCTACCTTTTTCCCTTCTTGCACAACCTCAAAATCTCTCTAGAAGGCTTAGAAAAGATAAAACCCTAGCTCAACTCTTTTCTTTCCTCTCAACCACCGAAACTTCTCTCCTCCCTCTCTTTGATTTGTTATTTCACTTCCTTCTTTTCCATTTTTGTTTTTCCCCTCATTAGGAAGAAAACAACACTTCTTTCTTCCCATTTTACCCTTAATGATTGATAAAAGTCCACCTTGCCCTTCCTTTAATGCCTTATGGTTTTTAAACTAAGTAAGCTACCCAAAACACCCTTTTTTATGCATTCTCACTACTTCCAATTTAACTAACCCATGAAATAAATTCTACCACCATAGACATAAAAAAAATTTAACTCTAAAAAATTCACCTACTCACCCCTCATAATTATTTAAAACATGCTTAGCTAAAGAAGAAAAATTCGGGGGCCAACAATATGTGTGAATTGTGTAAATGAGTCAATGGCAAGAATTTGATGGAATTAGTTTAGCTTTGAACATGGTTATTTAATTTGTAAAGGCGTATTGACTTGTGAATTTTATGTTTTAAGTATTTTTTAGAAGAATATGCATGTTAATTAAGATATGGACCTTAATTTGTCACTTTAGGAAATTTGTTGCATACATTTATAATTATAAGTCAATTGAATTGGTTAACATCATTAGTAACCTTTCATGAGGATGATTGACTAAAAAGAAATGAGGTAGGCTGCTAGAAAAAACATGTGTGTGTTAAATTAGTTCCTATTACACTAGCCCATTCGAAACAAATATTAGGTTGAGAATAGAGTTAGTAGCTAGTTGAGAATGTGATATAGCCGAGTAACCGGGGGCATTCACGAAAAAATATTTTTCTTCACATTAAAAGACTAAAATGACATTCCCACCAAGCTAAATAATTAAAAAAGGTGGCTTAGTTGAGTAATAGAGGGATATTCATAAAAAAATGATTGCCTTCGCGTCAAAAGACTAGATTAATTTTAAAGAAAGAAAAAATTGTGTTTCAATAAACCAAACCTATTGATCTTTGAAAATAGCAAGAATTTTCATGAAATGATACTTAGTGATAGTTTACCTTTTTGATTAAGCACAAATTATAAATGCATACATATAAGTGCCATAGGTGTATAAATAGGGTGTTGATGTTTTGATTGATATTTATATTCAATTTAAAGCACACAAAAGGCATAGGTTAATATGTTCGCACATTTTGAATGATTGATGTTTGTAGTTAAATTGATTCCACAAGATTCAATTCCATTGTACCATTATTGCATGTTGCATGAATGTGTACTTGTGTGTTTTGTATTTTGTATTTTGTGTTTTGTTGTGTGTTTGTATTTTCTTCTTTACTTGAGGACAAGTAAAAGTTTAAGTGTGGGGATATTGATAGGTATAGTTCATACTATGTTTTCCTAAGTGTTTTAGTTTGTTTTCAAGTGTTTATTAGATGATTATCATATGCATATGCTTAGAATTGTGTTATTGTGAGTGTTTGTTTATATTCTAAGTGTTTGTGTGGTTTATAGCATGATTTCAATCTTAATTTTATATTTCATGAGGTGTTTGATTTATTTGTAAGTTTAGGAAATCAGATAATTGAAGAATAAGGAAGATGGAAACTACATGAAGGGTGTCATGATTGTGTATGAGGAGCGTGACTCCTATGTCATGATCATGACAAAGACTTCCCAAGCGCAAGTTTTTTCATCTATTTTAATGTTTGGGGCATTTTTGGTGCTGAGCAAAGCAGGAAAACCCTAGATACACCTCCAAGACCCGAATACACTATTTAAGAATGTGAAACTCACAAAAAAATAGCAGCCAATATCAAAGAGTGGATCAAATGAGGGCGATCAAGAAGTTCATCTAGGAATTCCATCTTTCCAGATCAAGTCCTCAATAGTGTCTTTCTTCTTTCCCTTTAGTTATTTAATTGTTCTTGATGTGTAATCTGAATTCTAAGATGTTAAACATGTTTATGAAGTTCTAAATTTCATATTAAGATTTATTCTAAAACTATTTTGTGACTTTGATTATTATTGATTTCAATGTATATTCAGATGTTTGTGATAATTGTGTATGCATATTCTTGACAACAAATCGAGCGAGTAAGTAAAAAGTAATTAGAGTTAGATTGTATATGAGATTTGCCAGTTTAATAGACCCACAATTATCAAATTAACAATCATTTGAAGAGAGATGTACTTTGAGAAATTAATTATCCAATAGATAGCTTTAGATCTAGCTGAAAATGTTATGGATATATTTGTGAATTGAGAGATTATAGATTTAAAAATTTCGAATTCAATTACTGTTAATTGATTAGGATCTTGAGAGAGATTAATCAATCCCTTAGGAAATCTAGGATCAAACACCTAATTGAATCAATAATAGTTAAAGAAACAAAACAAGGAAAGAATAATTCCTAAGTATTCATTCTTGATCAAAACCTTAAATTAATTGGCAGCTCACTGTTTTACTTGTTATTTGATTTGTTTTATTATTTATTTCAATTTATGTTATTTATCTTTATTCAAATCACATTTTGAATACCTTAGAAAAAGTTAGGTTCAAATTGTTAACCTTGCACAATCCTCATTGGAACGATAACCTTATACACTATAAGATACAATTTATATACTTGAAGTGTACTGAGAGTTTTATTAGATATAGAACTTGCTCAACAATGGGTTACGGGGAAGAGAATAAATTAGATTTAATTTTCTAAAATATAATAAAATAACTAATAATTAGTTGAAAAATAATGTATATATGGTAGTCATATGACAAATACAAAAATTTGATATAATGAGTCATATCAGCAACGTTAACGGAAACTTAACGTCAAACTATTTTCGTAACAAATTGAAAGTTCAAGTATTTTAGCACCACTTTTTAAAGTTTTTACTAGTATTTCAAAATTAAGATAAGTTTGAGATTTTTTTTGTAATTTACCCTAAAGATTTTTTGTTCAAACCTAGCTTCAGGTTTAGGAATATCTAACCTAAATTGTCTCTAATTGGGCCTAAACTCAGTATGAACCCAACATAAACTCAAACCAACATATTTTTATCATAAGGTAAGGTAATTCGTCTAAATATCTAAGAGCTATACAACTTGTCTAGTTACGTGCGATAACTACGTATTCAATGTAAGAAAACTATTTTAATGGATTAAGGAAACATAAATTCCTAAAAGTGATATATCTAATCTAACAAAGTGAGCAAGTTATACCTTTAAGATGAGCAAATGCCCTGATAAAGTTAAGCAACTCACTTCAAAGGTACGTGAGACAACCGTACCTTTGAAGTGAGGAAACTGCTTTAGTGGAGATATCCAAAGTGTCGTAAATGGATCTACTTACTCTCTTGATGTAATGAAACTAACCTTGTTAGAATGAGGTACACTATAACAAAGTAGACATTTAACTACTTTTTTTTTTTCACATTCGCAAAATCGTCGGCAAAAGTTATCATATTGCAATGATTTTCCAAATCGTCATTAAAACTAAGCCTTTAGTGACTAACTAAAAAAGCGTCACAAAAGGAACAACATTTCGTGACGAATGACAAAAATCGTCTCCAAATGGTGAACATTTAGTGACGATTACCAAAAATCGTCACAAAATGATCCACAATGGGTGACGATTTTAGAAATTCGTCGCTAAATGAAATGTTAGTGGCGTTTCTCAGAAATCATCACCATAATTTGTAAAACATTTGGTGACCAATGTCCGAAATCTTCACCAAAGGGTTCATAATTGGCGATGATTATATAAAATCTTCACTAAAAAGACGTTTGCTTTTTTGCTACATTTTTACATCGTCGCTAAAAGTGACCATTTGGTGACGATATTTGGAAGCACCACCAAAAGATCAACATTTGATGACGAATTTTGGAAATCATCTCCAAATGTTGCACATTTAGTGACGATTTCTGAAAGTCGTCACTAAATGGTCTACATTTGGTGACGATTTCGTAACCAAAGGTTCTACAGTAATTTGCAACACATTTGGTTACCATTTGCCTAAATCATCACCAAAGGGTTGACATTTTCCAAAATTGTTAAACTAACATTTTTATAATCTACCATAGTTAAGATATGTTTTATTGGAGATTTGTTTTGAATGTTTACAACTTACTGTTGAAAAAACACACACAACATAATTTTAAGTGTTAAATAGTAGTATTAATTAATCATTAAGATTTACTAACATTGAAAAAAATAGTTATAAAAATTTAAATAACTGTATCAATATAATAGATGAACATATATCCACATTACTATTGGACATAAGTACACATTTACTACTGTCTATTGCATATGTATCATGCATGTTC
>JAOSBL010133706.1:0-16239 GCA_027568915.1 Erythroxylum roraimae | reverse complement strand
CTAGAGACTTAAAACATCTTCTTTTAATTAAAAGAGAGGAGAAGAAAGGAGAAGAGAGGAGAAGAAGAAGCTAGTTTCGGCCATCACTAAAATTCCACCTCTTTTTGATTCTCCAACCCAAATCAAATTCTTCTAAGCAAATTTGGGGTCAAAGAACTCAAATTTAGCATTAGATTTGAGAAATTCTCAAAGGATTTGAAGATATCATCAAAGGAAGGTTTAGGTAAATTTTGTCACATATCTCTCTACATTAGGATTTTGAGCTTGGCGTTAAGATAGGTTGTTCTCCATGCTTGAATATACATGAAACATGGTTTAGGTGAATGAAACGTGTCATGGAGATGGTTCTTTAAGTCAAAACCAAAATGCCACCTCTTTGGTGAAAGTTGTGAATTTTTGGATATCTTTTGAAATTGATGATTTAAATGAATTCTATGGTGTTAATTGCATATGTATAATGTGAATTGATGATGAAAAATGAAGAAGATGTATATTGGATGAGGCTTGGACAAAATGATGGGAGAAGGAAGGGATACATGTAATGAGTTGTGTAATTATGATAAATGTAGCTTCAATGAAGGGAATTGGGTTGAATGGAGTGGTGAAATGTGTCATTGTTTGGAAGTGGTTACTATATAGCAAGATAGGAGCAAGAATTACTATGATAACGTCTTGAAAATGTGACTTGAAAGTCATGTACATTAGGTGTTTGATAAAATTTCTAAGTGAACTTGGCTTAGGATTTAAGGATTCGTAGTGATATACATTGAAAATGGCATTCATGTTTACTTAGGGTAAACCTGAATTGTTGCTTAGATTGATGAATAATGGTCTAATGTGCTTGGATAAAAATGTGCTTAATTATGTTTTGAAATGAGTAAGTATTATATTAAAGGCATTAAATGCCTTAGAAAATGCAAAAGAAAAGCTAATGTGAATATCGAGGATCAGTGGGTGTGCACACTAGTTTGGCTGATTAGTGGTGTCAAAATGATTGTTTTGGCTTATTTTGGGATTTGTTTTCTAACGAGTTTTGATTTATACCTATGATGTTTTTTCTGCTTTTGTGTGCTGAAACTGGAACCTATGTTCACCAGATGAGTGATTAATACGCTAGGCCTATGTGGTTCCTAATCAGTATACGTTGGGTCATAGGCTAGGCCTATGTGTTTCTATGTGATGTATGTTTCACTTCATAGGTTATCTACACCGTCTTGGTGTGTATCGAGTTCTATTTATGATATATGTTTTTCTTGCTCACTAATTACATAGTATACTCACCCCCTCCACTTTCCAACCATACAGGTTAATTTTGTGAGCTTGAAGCTCTGAATGGATCGTGCAGTCTTTTGACATTTTGGGGTATTAACGTCAGTGGGTAGTTTTTTGTTTTGGACTTTAGTTGTATAGTGGCTCATTAACTGTTTTATTGTTTTTATTAGATTGATTATGTTGATATAATTTATGATTATATAAATTTAACTCTTGACTATTTTGTTGTTGTAAAAGACTTTATGTATGAACTTTTGATATTATTGTTGAGATTGCCTTGAGTAGACTTTAAAGTCCTGAAGTTGTGGTAAAATTTTTGGATGTGAATATAAAAGTGTGTTTAAAAATTGTTTGCAGGCAATTGATTGAGTTTTGGGATTTTTAAAATATAGCCATTATGCTGCTTATTTTTTTAAAAGGGAAGAGATATTCAGTTAGCCTTACATAGTTAGATTAAGGATACCGTGAGTGTCCTTAACTCAGGTATGCGGCGATTGTCATGGGTCCGATGTGGTACCGGGTCGTGACAAATGAGCTAAGTAAAGGATCCAATGCAAATGCCCAATGGTGTAATTTTTTGTGAAATTAAATTCAATAATAAAAATAAGAAAGTTAATACGTATGAGGTAATTAGCTCAATGCAAGCATAAAGACATTATCTTTAGAGGAAAACAAGGAAATTTTAGAAACATATATAAGGAGCTAAGCCAAGTGGTAAGCCATATTGGAGTTGTTGGTGTTAACTTTATGGGGTAATTTTTTACTTGGAACAATAAACAATAAGGAGGATGTTTTATTAGTAAAAAGGTCGATAGGGCCTTGCTTAAAAATGAATGGTTATAATAATTCTCTGACTATTGCTAACTTTAGTCCTACCTTTAGCTTTGACCATTCCACAATTGAAATACTAAATGATAATTCCTCATCCTTTCCTAAGGCACCCTTTAGATTCTAGAACATTTTATCCAAGGTTGAAGCATTTGAGGATGTAGTGAAGGCATGCATGAAAGAAAGAGTGTATAGGTCCAAAGCTTATCAATTAATAAGGAAGCTTAAATCCATTTAAAAAGGAATTAAAATTTGTTTGCAATCCAAGAAAAAGAATCCTATTCCATACATGAGTTTTGTCCAATATCCTGATATAATATGATTTATAAGGTGTTATCAAAACTTTGGGCCATTGTATTAAACGAGGCTCTTAAGGCATTTATTAGTCCTTACCAGGGGTCATTCATTAATGGAAAAATGATAGGCAACAACATAATTCTAATCCAAGAGCTATTCAAAGACTATGATGTTAGAACTTCGATAAATAGTAATTTAAAGAAAATATACCTCTCCAAGGCCTTTGACTATTTGGAATGGAGATTTACCATCAGTTGTTTGTAGAAATTTAGGTTCTCCAAGCTATTTATGGAATGGGTACAAGTTATGAACTTCACCTCATTCAATGTCTTTGTAAATGGCACTCCCTTAAATATTTTTAATAAATCTAAAGGTTTAAGACAAGGTTATCCCTTTTCCCCTTATCTATTCACCTATCATTGAATTCTTTACAAGGATAATCTATTGTGACAATGAAACTTATGGTTCCTTTGTATATTATTACAAATGCAGGGAATTCAAAATTTGTAACCTAACTTTCGCAGATGATTTTATGCTTTTCTATGGAGTAGACCCTAATCCCTTTTAAGCCTTGAATTTAGTGTTACTTGCTAAGAGGATCTGGGGATTTTCTAATGACAAGGAAGCCATATAGTCAAAATGGATGTATGAGTACTACATACCTAGGACTAGTTTTTAGTAACTAAAAATTAATAAATAAAATTCCTAGAGATTAATCCACATGCTAATACTGAGGAATCAACAAAGCTCTTTATTTAAAAGTTTGACAGGGAATAGGATGAAACATAGTTTTGATTTGAAAATTGGTGTAATCTAGGTCCATAAAACCTCACGAACGAATTGCATGCTCCCAATTTAAGAATTCCTCTTAAAGCCAAGATTAAAGACATACATTATGAATGGAATTAAAGCTATAATTTAAGGGGCTCAACTTGTATTGTAGATAATCTGCCTACATATCATCCTAACCCTCTCATAGATGATCAATTCATTTAGTTGAGGGACTTTTATCAAAGATTTGCAAACATAACACACATCAAATTGTTCAAACTACAATCCTTAAAGGTTCAATGGTATGATCTTATATTGGCTAAATCTTAAACCCTTATGTTTTTTTTCACCAGTTGGCTCATGTTTAGGTATCAACTAAGAATAAAGGATAGATGTTATGACATTCAAGACCCCTTATACTTACTTTTCCAGCTATTTTATGAAACTATTTCTTATTTTTTCATCTATTATACTTACTCATAAGTTTTATAATCCACAATACAATAACTACTATAACTTTACTATATTGACATAATACTGTCAAATAGGATAAAAATAATTAAAAAATGAATTATGCCGATTGTTTTCTCAAAATAGCCATCACTTATAGTATTTACTGATTATGACATAAATGATATAAAGGGATAATAATATGGATAGGCATGAATAGTCAGTTAGGACAATTCTTTGGATCCAAGAAATTATACTAGCTAATAAGGAATATATAGGAGCTAGCACACAGATGACGCATAATTGTAACCTAGAAAACTTAGATACTACAAAAGTAACTAATTCCTCATATAATCTTGCTAACAAATATTAGATTTTGGTCTTCCTCTTTT
Organism: Erythroxylum roraimae; assembly: GCA_027568915.1. NCBI lineage: Eukaryota > Viridiplantae > Streptophyta > Magnoliopsida > Malpighiales > Erythroxylaceae > Erythroxylum > Erythroxylum roraimae. The sequence goes on along the minus strand of JAOSBL010133706.1, from coordinate 12,229 downwards.
ATGTTTAAAGGGACACATGCTGATGAAGAATGCATTCGTATAAGTCTACAGGGCCATATGGGTGATCATGTAGCTCTCTAAGACTATCTCTTTATGATTTTTGAAGAATTAAAGAAAATTATGAGATACAGTCATGCACACATTCGTATAGGTGATCGTCTCCAAAAAAAAAACCCTAATTTCAAGTTATTAAAGGGTAAAACAAATAGAAAATAAAAGGGAGTTTGAAGGAGGTTTATAAGAGGCTCAAGTTAGGCTTGGGGAAACACAAATTAATGGCCTAAAATGATAGAGAGAATGAAGAACAAGAAATAAGCATATTCAAAGAAGATTTCCATCAATCTAAAGTGGATTTCATGAAGATTAAAAGGATTTCATCACATCTCTTTTAGTTTTCTAGTTTTCCTTTGGTTTTGGCATTATATCTTCTGTGATTATTAACTAAAATTTTGTTGGTACTTGATAAATATATAATAGGTATGAAATGCATCATATTTTAGGGTATAGTTTGATATATATTTAGCCGTTTATTCGATTTTTTAGTATGTGTTTATGGTAGAACTATGTTAGTTTGTAATTTATTTGTGTTTTAAGTGTTTTATGGGTTAGAACAATACTTTGAGCTTAAATATGATATTTCTGAGGTATCTTGATGTATTTGTTAGTGTTTCAGGGTAAAGATCGAAGAACGAAGGAGTTTCAAAGCAAATTGGGGACAATTGCATGGCCCATAATTGTGACAGAAAAGCCTGACATAGGCCACAATCGTGATAGAAAGGCCTAACATAGGCCACGATTGTGGCCTGCAGGGCCACAGTTATGACTTGCGTTGGGCAGATGCATAACCACTTCCAAACTTTGCATTTCAAGGGATTTTTTGGACCTTTCGGACCACAAAAAAAACCATAGTTCAACCCTAGATACAAAAGAACATAAATAGAACAACAAGAACAGAAAAAAGGAGATAGAGAAAGAGAAGAAGGAAGAGAGAAGTGGAGAAAAAGCTGACTCGATGTACTTCCCGGATCAAAAGTTTCCTGACGTCGTTGCCTCCCATCGTCCATTCGAATTCGTATTTCCTGTTATTTTCCATTTTATTATTGTATAGAATTGGAATACTAGTTGATGATAGTATTTTTGGATGATGATGTTGTTTCTAAACTAACATGGGGGTTTTATCTTTGATTGATTGAAATTTGATTGTTTGTGTTTTACTAGATGTATTATGATTTAACTTCTGCAATTGCATAATTCGGTGATAAACTAAAAGGGTGAATTGAGTGAAAGATAATTATATTGGCTAACGAGAGTTAGACGATTTAATAGAATGAGAATTAAATCAAATCAGTAAATTGTGAAAAGAGAGATCTTGCAATAGTTTCCAATAGTTTATTAGACAACTTTAGATCTGATTAGGGTTTTGGATAGGTTATTAATTGAGTAATTGCAACTTTCATAATCTGATTAGGGTTTATAAATTATGGTTAATGGTTACAACTTGAGAGAGAGTAATCCAACCTAGGATCATCTATAACCAATAATCCAATAATTTATAATCGATTAGGTTAGCGCCAAAGATTCTTAAAATTCCCTTTCTCTCAAATGGTAGTTCCTTAGGTTGATTCTCGAGTGTTCGTTGCAATTTCTAATTTGTTAATACTTTCGTGATTGATTTGCTTGATTGAATTGCATTCTTGTTTTAGTTTCGTTACATTTGAATTTATGTTATTTGTTTTGCTTTTAGATTATTATCCCTCCTCGTGGGATCAACACCTTATGTACTACACGAACGACTTGTGCATTTACAGATTATCAATGTTAATCAATTAAAACTTACACGTTTAAAAAAACCACGATCAATATATTAAGATAAAATAAGAATTTCCTCAGTCCAATGTTCTAAAGATTAAATTGATTAGTGAAATCATAATTGTATAAGAAGTCCTAGGGATTCAAAATCTAGATACCACTGCTTTCCATTATTTTCTTAATTTAACATTTGATTTATCTTAAACACCATAATTTGTTATGATAGATAATATAAAGACGGTAAGAACTAATAATGATAGTCCTTGTGGGATCGACCCCTACTTGTCAACGTTAGCTACAACTACACCGTGCACTTGTAGATTAAAACATAAAATTACATACCAAGTTTTAGTTGCCATTGTTAGGGATTGTAATATTAGGAAAACCTTAATTTTATTAATCTATTCATTTTTTTCTTTTAGGTAGTTTTTGTTTCTTTCATTTTTTGTTTATTTGATTATCATTAGTGGGCTCTTTCTTGATCTTGTGTTTGTGACTTATTTTGCAAGAATAGGATATTCATCATCTCAGCCACCAAAGACAATGGAAGAATGGGGGGACAATATTCTCTAGGGGACTATAGTATGCTTTCCCTTATCGTAGCATTCAAAGCATGGAACTAGAGGCATAATGACATGCATTTGGAAGCTAAATTGATATCTATGGTATTTTGTGACATTTGTGGAGGTAATCACCCTAATCATGTATTTCAAGCATTGAACTATATATGGGAGCATTCTAATTGTATGGAGAGCTAGCCTCAAGATACCCCTTACATGAATACTTATATTCATAAGTTGAGCAATTATTATAAGTTTACAAGGAACAATCATGCTTCATCTAGATTTTTGGAACAACTATAGCAAAAGGAAGGGGAATATCTTAAAAATGAATTAATGAAAGTCATTGCTTTAATCAAAGATATTCTTCATAGTCTTTAAGAGCTAGTTGTTTCGTCAATACATTAAGTTAAATTTTAGGGATCACGTGAGTGCATTAATTTTTCAAAGTGGAGAGGAGCCATAGGTTGAGTATATGGAGGAAACTATAGTTTAAGAAGAGAAGGAAGAAGAGTCAACAAAGAAAATAGAGGTCAAAGACATACGGAACCTACAGCCATCCACACATAAAGCAACCAATTTCTAGTACATACATTCACGATATGCATTTTAGTTCAATGCTATACATATAAACATTACAAAACTCCGCAATGCTTAACATTATCATTTAACAATAGTAAAACATTTTTACATTTATATGGTGATCCAAAAGAAAACACACAATTTTGTTTAACCATTACATGTACAATCATCTTTAACTAAAAACAACTTCCATATGTACTTTTTCTTATATTTGTTGGCCTTGTCCCTGCAGATGTTCACTGTACCTCACTCCTATGACTTGGACCTACACGGATTAATACCTACACCAAGCTTGAAAGTTTAGTGGGGAAACACTTAGTTTGATGACTACTCACAGTAGTCATCTGCCAAGAACATACATTCATGAACATTGCACAAATATAAATAATGATGGAATAATTAATCAAATAAATAATGTAAACATTCTTCATTATATTTTTTTCATATATCATAAATTCAACTTCAAAAATCAAACATTGATATTCAACACTCAATCGTACAAATTATCAATACAAATGCAAATGCTCATTCATATACTGATTATTTATGTTGTCATTCTGTATTTCTTTTTTATATCTCTTCACTTTACTTTTTGTGTTAGGCTTGCACATTTTTTATGGGTGTGGATAATGGGTGTTGTAGATCTCTGAAGATATGAAATTGTGAATACCCAAAGGTATCGAACTATAGACATCGGTGGCGTCAAACTGTAGCAGCTGCACTGTAACCTTACAGGCATGCCCATCTATCTACCACCAAGACAATAGAGCAGGCACTGTAACATTTTCTTTTAATCCTTTACCAATTTCATGATTAATATATTGACAAGTCATATGATATACATTTTAGGTCATAAAATTTGTATTCGTGTCCATGCATGCAAGTCATAATTCACCACCATTGGAAGGTTATCAAAACCACACTTATATAATCGTACTATACACATATGATTAATGAATATGCTTACAAATCATTTATGTATATGTAAATTTTCTTCAGTATGCATTATGCTCAATACTAAATTCCAATATTCAGTCACCCAATTCAATATGGGAAGTCCTATTTTATTTATTTCTAGGTGCTTAAAAAGTTTCATATACATTCATAAAGGTTCAGATAAGATGTGGTAAAAATCGGAAACGAAAACAATGTCACGGTTGTGACAGATACTCTCTCGATTAATACCACTACTTCTTCCTTAATATGCATATAACAAAAGTCAAAACTGGGTTTTGAGGTCTTCTAGAAATTTGTTCCCCTATATCTATAGTTGCTATAGAACTAATGATCGGATCATTTGGACTCCTAACTCATGAGATATAAACCAAATATCACAAGCTGCTCCAAAATAGGACAGCATCTGGTCACCATTTTCAATCTCAATTTCCAAGGTTAGCCAGAATTAAGTCAGAGTCCCTTCTAGAGATGTTTAGCTCTATGTCTTAGGTTTCATATGCAACTAAAATAACACAATTTGAGGTCTGTAGGTTGATTTATGACTCAAAAAATGTGACTAGTTCAACAAACCTAGTCATAATTCCACTACACTATACTCTCATGTTATATTCAACCAATTCTATGCAAGATAACACCAAAATAACACCAAAGAATCATCACAAAAACCATTTGATGTCCAAATGAATCATTTTACACATTCAAATGTACACAAATACAGAAATTAACTAAGTGAAGTGCCAAACCTTAAAATTGGCAAAGTAATTCTTTTAATGTTTTTCCTTCCCTTCCTCTTTGGCTTTTGATTGAATCACCAAGTGAAAAATGATGGGATGAAGAAGGTGAAATGGAGAGGAGAAAAATATAAAGTTAAGCCATCAAAGTTTTGTCCATCTTCCCTCTCCTTATGCCTTTTCATGAATTTTCTAGTGTTAGATACATGCTTCAATCCCATTAGATCATATGTCACAATCCTGTTGAACTATGTGTTACAATCCCATTGGTCCATATATTACAATTATATTGGACAATGTGTTGCAATGCTATTAGAACATGTGTTACAATTCTATTGGACCATTCGTTACAATTCTATTGGACACACATGCTTTAATCTTATTAGTCAATGAGTTGACTTTAGGAAAATTGAATATTGGTCCTTCTTCTTCCTTTAATTCCCACATCAGCCAATAATCTTATCAATTTATTTCATTACCCTATGTCTTAAGTGATTAATGGCATAAATTTCATGCCATTTGGTTAATTATATCAGGAGTTATACCCGAAAACTATAGGCTGTTTGAAAAATGGGACAACAGCCATAGCTCAACTTCCAGCAAGAATTCAAAAATCTTAGATGCACAATAAAATTTTGGTTCCTTCATAAAAGCTTTAGAACTAGGTCTCTAATTTAAGCTCCAATTGAAATTATCCAATTTAGAGGTCTACAGGCCAAGATGTGGCCAAATTACAGAAATATGTTTAGTAGAACCTCTCCATTCAACAAGGTACACAGCCCAAATCAACTAACTTTCGTCTTTATCATGCAAGAGCAACACAAAAACATATCCAATTTAACTAACAACGTCCCATTTACTTATGGAATACTTCTTTTACTAATTCCCCTCATGTCACGTTCATAATCCAAACAAACGTATCAAAAATTTCTATATATATTTCACATCTAAGTATGTATATCCATGTCGAAGTGAACAAATTATTCATTTACCCTTGTCTTTTACATTAAATATCATCATGTCTCTTATTATAGTTAGATGCACTCAATTTATTGTGTTCACTTCTTAATACACCCTATAAATATGCTATAATACTTCCAGGGTATATGTTGGGGCATTACAAAAGAAAATGAGGAAGATGTTGTTTAAGAAGACAAGGAAGAGGAGAGAGAGGAAGATGAAAAGAAAGATCTAAATAAGAAGGCTATCGATGAATTATCGATAATCATCTAAATTATAGAAGGCTCCTACTTCCCACAAGACAAACTACTAAAGTCAATTGAAGATCCAAGGAGTTTCATTACTCCTTATTATAATGATAGTTTGTAACAAAAAAGGGGATTGATGTAGTTAAGTAGTTTTATTAATTTGATATCTTATTTCCTTATTATTTTATATTATTTAGCTTATTTGTACGCCAGTAAGCCCTTATATGGGAAAATGGATGGAAGAAAGCCGCTAATTATAGATCCAGGTTAAAGATGGTCTTGTAGAGAAATCTAGCTATAAGACTCGTAAAGAAAAACTAGTTAGGAGGCAACCCAACGATTAAGTGTTTCTGGTTAATATTTTCATCAGTAGTTTAGTTATTTTTATAATTTTAATTTGATGGTTCTATTTTTATACTTGAGAGTTAACATAGTTCCATAGGTTAAGAAAGTAACATAACCCTCGCTTTGGAGTAAAAAGGACTTTGCTAGTATTAGATGGAAGCTAACAACATTAGATAAGGGTAGAAATATTTTTCTATCATAAGAGTACCAGTTATCCTCATATCCTATTATTATTTTTCCCATTTTTCATTGTTCTTGTATTTTTTACATTAAAGACAATTTACAACTTAAGTGTAGGGGAAGGACTTAGCAATCAAACTTCTCAATTTATTATAATTAGTTTAATAATGAATAATTTAGAAATTTTTTAAAAGAGGACAATGATCAAGATGATTCAATGTAAGTTTTATTTTGATTGTGATTTGAATTGTTTAGGTAAATAGTTATGCATTTTGGTGATTAATTGGTCTAAATTTAGTTCATTAATTTTGTGAATGGATACTTAATTTGAATTATGATACTTGATATATAATAAGTTAAATGTTAATTCTTTTTGAACATTTAATTATCCTATATATAAAAAAGGAGCAAACAGTAGTATGTGGATGAATGAGCATAAATAATTTCAACAAGTTGGCCTTGTGCTAAGGAAAAGGTTAAAGTTAAAGAGTGGTGTTAGTAGTCATTTGAGATAATGACCTAGTTCGGTAACTGGGAGTATTCATGACAAGGTGTTTACTCTCACATCAAAGGCTAGGTGACTTTTCAAACAAGCTTTTAAATGCTCTTTTTTAATTTTGATTTAGTGTTTCTAATAAAGGGGTATGAAAGTATGTAAAGGTTTTAACATTTTTCCTAATGTATGGTCATTTTACACAAAAAAGTGGAATGGTATGAATTGAGTTAAATTTCAATGAATTATGTAGTGAATTAGATTGATTTATAATTTGACGTAGGTAACTAAATGCCTAGTCAAGACTGTTTCTAACTGATCCGTGTAACTTAATTTAAACATTTCCTACACTAAAGGATCATCACACCAACAGAGAAAACAAAGGGGTCTTTATGAGGATGTTTCAAGGCATCAAAAATGATAAAATGAATCACTTCCCAGTCAAATTCCATTGTAAGGGTGCCCTAATGAACATCTATCTTAGTCTGAGTTGTATTAAGGAACGGTCTTCTCAATAAGATAGGTATGAGATTATACAAAGTTTCATCATTCATATCAACAACACAAAAATCCGCAGGAATACCAACTTATTCACCTGCACTAAGACATCCTCAACTACACCATTAGGGTAAGCATTAGTGTGATCCGCCAATTGTATGATAACACTTATTTCTGGTCCTAGATTTAAGGAAGCATAAATTGAACAAGGCATAACATTAATTAAATCTCCCAACTCTAACATAGCTATATTGATCCCAGTGTTACCAATTTTATAGGGAATGGTGAACATACTTGGATCCTAATATTTTAGAGGTATCTTCTTCTTAGAAACTATAGACGTGTTCTCCCCATCATCACCTTTTCGTCACCTTTTAGCTTTCTTTTATTTGTACACAGTTCCTTAGGGAATTTTGTGTACTTTAGCACTGCTTAATTGCATCTAGCAAAGGTATGTTCACTTTTACTTTCCAGAAAGTCACTAATATCTCCTTATCTTTTTCCTCCATGTTCAGCTTTGCTAATCTACTAGGAAAAGGTGGAGGATTAGTCTTAACAATATTAGGGCTTTTAAAGTTTACCTTTGTGCTAGTTAAAGGGTTTTCTTCATTTCCCAACTCCATCTCGATTTCTTCTTTATTGGCGATCCTCAGTGAAATTCTCTTAGGAACCTCAATCTCTTTACCACTCCTCGAAATTATAGCACTGACATTCTTTGGGTTTATCTCGGGTTAAGATGGCAACTTTCCTTTACTTTGTGACTTTAGACAGTTGATAACCACCGCTATTTGACCCATTTGGTTTTTCAAGTTTTGTATGCTCGATTTACATCCTACTGAAAGTGTTGTACACCCTGTTGAAACTACTGTACTTGTTGAAGTTGAATATTGTTAGTAGAAAGATTCTTGACAAAGTCTTCCAAAGATGTACCTGAACTGGAAGTGGAGGCTTGTGGCCTTGGTTGGAATTGTTATGATCCTTGTGGCTTATTCTGGAAGTAATTTTGTTGCCTATTCCCCCTGTAATTTAAGTTAGGATGATCCCTCCAGCCTAGGTTATACATCTGGGAGTACGAGTTGTACTGATTAGAAAAATTTCCTCTTACAGCATTCGCGTATTCCATACTTCCATCTTGCAATGTCGGGCACTTATTAGTCAGATGGCTTATGTTTACACATATTCCACATGCCTTTACCTGTGCTTGTCTGACTGCAAGTTTTCTAACAAAAGATGTTAGCTCATCTAAATGATGTTTGATGGAGCTCATCTAAACTATGTTTGATGGATGAAGTATTTACCTCGTTTACACGATAAACATCATTACAAGTGCCGAATTGTTGAATGTTATTGACCATTGGTTCAATTAAAATATGAGCCTTTATAAGAGTCTTTTCACATGATGCTCCACTGGTTACTACATTGACCAAAATTCTCTCTATAGGTAAGGGACTCTTCGTTAGCTATGTTGTGGTGGGGATAGCTAGCATATAACTTCTTAAAGCGCTCTCAGTACTTGTAAAGGGAGTCTCCGTTATGTTGCTTTATGCCACATATTTCCTTCTGTATACTTGCTATCTTCGATACTGGAAAATACTTTTCCAAAATTAACCTCTCCATCTCTATCCAAATGTTCACACTCCCAGCAGGTAGATAAAATAACCAATCATTTGTGGCATCTTTCAATGAGAATGGGAAAGCATTTAAAATGATTTGCTTGTTTGTCACCCTTAGAGGCTTCATACTTAGACATACCACATTGAGTTCCTTGAGATGCTTATAGCATCCCCACCTACAAGACCATAAATATTAGACATCAAATGTATTAATCCAGACTTAAGTTCAAAAGTAGCATGTTCAGCTAAATTAGAAATTGTAATGCATAAGGACCTTTAGGTTAATTTTGGTGCAGCTAACTCCTTTAGTGTTCTTAGGTTTTCCATTATTTCTTCGAATTTGAGTTCTTGTTCTACTTGCGGAGTTGTTTTTTATAACCTTCGCAATGTCCTTTTGATCTTCAGATCAAATGGTAAAGGTTCTCAATGAGGAGATTCGGTCACTACCATTCACCAACGCTAGCAAACATGTAAAGATTAATAAATAACCAAAAGAAACAATTATAGACAGATATATACACAAAAAAGCAATTAAAATCAAAAAATAAAACTAAAACACCACACTCCCAGATAATGACACCAAAATTTGACAGTGCGTGATGATTGCACTGCAAAATTTACCTAACTTTGCACACTAAAAATTTATAGCTGTGGTAAGTCGGGTTCGTATCCACAGGGAATGTATGTTTAATTTTGCAATGAAAATAATTGATGTTAAGGAAATAAAAGGGGGTTTTGGATTGATCCACTAAGAAAATAAAGTAAAATTAAACTAATACAAGCAATTTATAGAAAATTGTTATAAGCGATAAAAGTGATGAATACGTGTAAAATCCAATTCTTGGATCAATCTCAGCCTACACACGATTAAACATAGTGTTATAACGCTTTCATACCTCTTTTAGAACTATTGATCGAAGAATAACAACAAGTTCTGCTAATCCTGATTTTCCCTTAGGTAGTGTTTAATTAAAACGAGCTATTTAACTAAACCTAACTACCAAATAACCTAGAACAAGCTCTCTAGATTTACTTGGGTAGTTATATTACGAAATGGAAAATAGATCAATACAGGCAGTAACTGCACAAGCCCAGGTTATCTAACCTAAGTTACGTTGTTCCTAAGGATTCAAGGTCATTAGTAGCTACAAATGAATCTCAAACATAACGATTACAGATTATATTAAAGATTCTAGCAATGGGTTTGTAATAAAACAATCCAATGAACACTTTTGAATCATTCATACACAATACCCAACTCAATAAATGAAGAACAACGATAACAATCCATAAAGAGAAAGATTCAACATTAAACAATGCAAAGATATGCTTAACCATGACTCTAACTGTTAATTTCACCTCCGAACTGGTGTCAGGAAGCTTAGCCCTCCATGTCTTCCATAGGTCTCCGAGATAGTAAGCTCTTTTTGTTTTCTTGAAACTACAAAATGATGTCTAATCATTTTGTCGTCAAAACATTCTATTTATACTAAAAATTAGGATTTTGGGTGCCAAGTCAGAAAAATCACGGTCGTGACATGCCTCATTAAAACTTACAATCGTGAGCTTTATGTCATGGGCGTGAGCATGGTGGTCACGACCATGACTTAAATTTCATGGGCATCACTTAATGGTCATGACTTGATTTTCTACAATATATACTCTTCATTTTATGCATTTTCTTGTCTCCTCTTTGCTCTAATCCTTCTCGTTCTTGTTCGATAAAGATAATTGAGTGTGAATCTCAAGAAGATAGCTCAACGAGTGTGCTTGCAACTCACTTTGGCTATTATGCTTTCAAATTGTACCTAAAACCAAATATGAACTAAATTTAATGTCTTGAGCATTTTAAAGCATTAATCACTAAGTGTCATGGATTAAATGCATTAAAAATTAAGGGTGTATCAATAAATTATACTTTTAGTGTGTATTTGGTACTTAATTCACTCTAAGTGAGTATACAAGTTATAATTGCCTTCATAGAATTAAAGGAGAAGAATTAGGACAAAAAAAAGCATAAAACGAAGATTCAAAGCACAAAAGGGATGCACAATCATGCATCAATCCATGCACTTCTTTTAAGCCATGCAAATTTGTAATTTTCAGAGATTTTGGTTATGCAAGGGTTAATGCAAAGTTGTGAATTAGACTCACAATGGAAGGATGGAACAGACAATACTTTTATGGGAGCTAGAATACTTCTTCGTTGTCTCTAATATCACCATATGGGAAAGAGAGGTGTTCCCATATGTTTTCATAAGGTTAACTATCCAGGTTGTGTCACAACATTGGTGGGAGTTATCACTACAATCATGAGTGTTGAGCACCAACATATATATGGGAGTGACTTAGCATATATAATTAACCCCATGGTGTAGTCTACGAGAAAAACTACAATTCATAGTGGAGCAACTCTTACACCTATAGTTGGAACGATTACACTACACCTGAATATTTACAACACTAAGCACCTCCAGTTAACGAGCCAACGTTGGAAGATATGATGAATAATTTCATTCAAGAATAAATCATGAGGCATCAGAAATAGATGCTCGTATACAAAATTTGGTGAATTGGATGGATTAACTAGTGGAGATGTTATTTGATGACATGCAAGGGAGTTTGCCCAGTACTACTAAAACTAATGCTAAAGAATATGGAACAAAAATCACCCTTAGGAATGAAAATGACCTTCTAGAAGAAGAAGCAGGAGAAGAAGAAGACGAGGAAGAGGAAACAAGTAATATAAATAAATTAATGGAACTCCTTACTGAAATGAAAGTTGGTCAATGCAAATTCGAGAGTTAAAATGGGTTGGCTTTATGGATGGAGGGACATTCAAAGAAGAGCTTCCTGAAGAAAAAGACGAAGAAACCTCCATCTAAGAAGAGAAATTAGAGAAGTGTTAGGAAATAATTGAAGAAGATAAGACAAAAACATTTATCCATGAAGAAGAGGAAGAGTGGATAGTGATGGTTGAGTGATCGCGGCTCTGTCGTTCGATTAGGAAATCGACCTTGGAAACCGGTCAAAATAAATTTATTCCAAGATTGCAGCAAGCTGAACCTCGGGTCGTCTCTCTCGAAGGAACCGTATAGAAATTGATCTAAAACTAGCCTAAGTCGAATGATGCAATTTAAGCAATTAAAAAGGGGGTTTTGTTTGATTGATTAAAATTAAGGAAAAGCAAAGTATAAAAGAATATTTTTGGATTTTTGGGAAATTAATCAATTGGTAAAAACTAAGATTGAAA
>JAOSBL010133645.1:0-16257 GCA_027568915.1 Erythroxylum roraimae | reverse complement strand
TAATGTATGAAATTATTCTCAATTGTAAACTTATAATACAGTATAATTTTAACTTAAATATGATCAAAATAAGATATAAACTGACCATAAGTAGATGTTCTTAATTCATTCATTGTGACAAATGCATTTTCTTCATAAATCATCTTTTCAAGTCCATTATATTCAAGATCAAGCGATAGTTTTTCTTCTTCGATCCAAAAATCAGTATGTTCAATACAATCAATATCAACTAGATCATATGTTCTCTTCTTACTAAGCGCTTTGAATACATAATAAAGAAATTATAAAATCAATAATAAAAATAAAATTATTAAAATAAAAACAAAACTATAAAATACTTGTTCTTCATTCTTAGATTATAAGTATCGTAACAAAAGTCATTAAGTCTTTGATGTTCCAAACAATTTCGTTTCTATGTATGAATATGTTCAAAAGCACTCTAATTATGTTCACAATCTGATGCAAAAGTTGTTTGACTAAGTAACCCAATGGCGAGTTTTCTCAATGTTGGAGCATTGTCACCGAATAATCTCCACCACTCATCTGTATTTTAAATTAATAATTACGATAAAATATATATTATTAATATGTAAATAATGAATTAAAAGTATAAAACTTACCTGGCTACATTATTTTCATCATAAGTTCTCTTTTTGTTGATGGTCTAGTAAAACTCTCTAAACCTTTACGATACAATTTAATTTTATTTATCGCTTGTGATTGCTCTTCAATAGAGAAAATACCTTTGCATTCAACAACATCAAACAAACCACCCATAATATTAATTGTACGTGCTTCTCCACTATATAAGCAATAAGGATTGAGAAAATAAGCTGCTAAGTGGATCATTTGAGTAAGATGCTTATCCCAGGTCGATCAATGATATTTATATAAGGTTTGTACAATTTCTCCTTCCCTTTAAAAAGATTTTTAATTGTTTTGTGAGCTCTATACATACCATCATATATATACCCCAAAGATGGCTTCTCATCCGAGTCAACAATCCTCAACAGCCCTATACGTGGAGCTACAATCTTCACAATGATCAAGCAAGCATCCCAAAATTTATTATCTAGAATAATAATACAAACTTCTTTTCCTTTTTCACTCTTTGATAATTTATGACTTGAAAAGTGTTTACTTGTCACTAAATTTTGAAGTAGTTGCTTATATTCATAGACACTTTTCAAAGTAATAAATGTAGTTGCAAACCTAGTAGTAGCAGGACGCACGATCTCAACCCAATCTTCTTGTTGTCTTAACCAAGACAAAAATGTGACATGATTATATACAAAAATTGTGATCTTAGATGCCTGTGAAGCAAGACTAGAAATATGGCCCATATTACCAATATCTTTTAAAATAAGATTTATACAATGAGCAGCGCATGGAAACCAATAAATATGCCCATACTTTGATTGTAATAAGTATCCAGCTGATACATAATTAGCTGCATTATCTGTAACAAAATGCACGACATTCTTTGGTCCAACCCACTCGACAATTTCAGAGAATAATTCAGATAAAGCATTAGCACTTTTTACCATGTCAGAAGCATCAACAGACTTGATAAAAGTTGTTCCAATATTAATAAACTAAGAAATTAATCAAGATTTTTTGTCTTGGATCAGTACACCCATCTGCCATAATAGTGTATCCTGTTGATTCTCAATTAGAATTATATGTATTCACAATTAGTTGACATTCCTTTTTTAAATCTTGAAGCAAAAGCACACGCAACTCATAATAAGATGGTACCTTAAATCCTGGACCTATTATTGTTATAACATCTATTGCTTTTTGAAAATATGGTGAATTTAAAGCATTTAAAGGAATACATGATTGATAGAACCATTTAGCCCATGCTCTTTTACATCGCAAAAAAACATCCTTATCAACCAAACAATTTTTAGACTAGGTTGAGAACCAGGAGTAGTTCTTGGAGAAAAATAAGAATCTATGCCAATAGTAGCTTTTCTTTTTTCCTTTATCTAATACTTGTGGTACTTCATTATCTCCAAAAAATATATCATGAGCCTCTTTATTTTTATTTTTCTTTTTTATTTGTTGCTACAAATATTTTCCAATTGTATCACGCACATCAAGTGGTACTTTTTTGCAAGAAACAATATTACCCTTAACGCCAACAAGATATTCTTTCATCTTATAAATTACTCCTCCTTTAAATATTCTACCACAAAACATACAGTTATATTGGATATTCCTATCAAATGCTTGAGAAGACAAAAAATAATTCCATATTGGATTGGACTTACCACGAGTAGAGTATGATTCCATATTCTCCATTATGATTTAACCTAAAAAATATTAAAAAATTAATTGTGTATACTATTGTCAAGGCAAAAGTCTCCTACTTAAATAATTCTAATTAGAATGACAATCACAAGCATAAAATTGCGCTTTAAGATACCATTTTCAACAATTTATGAACCTTGACCTATTGACAAAACTATATCGTAAATATAGGTCAGAAAAGCAAAGACAGAAGGTTATGCTATTGGTGTTTTAATTTCTCCATTAACTCTGAGAAGTAAAGACTTAAGAAGGTATGGTGTGAAGAGCTACCAACAAGGCAAGCTCTTCAGTAATCGAAGGCCGACCAACAATGAGACAAATCATTATTTCCTTGATTTAGTCATGGCGGCAAGAAGAGTGCCTTTATCCTTTGAGGGTTTTGTAAAACTTTATTGAGCTGAGGTTTTAGGGGATTTTGCTGCCCACTTAATCTCAAAATTCAACCAAGGATTCCACTCAAAAAAGAAACAAGGAGATATAACCAAATTAAGTACTCAGGATCCAACAACCAAATTAAGTGGAAACAGAGGATCCCCGCTCACTTTAACAAAGCCTAGAAGATGTTTCCTATCAGACACACTCGTAATCTTTTCCTCTTCAAGAATGAAACTTTCCCAATTCCTACTTGAATTTTCCAAGGATAGTGATAAGTTCAAAGTTCACAGGTTCGGTTCAACTTTTAGATGTGGAATCATCAAGGAATATGATTCTTAAATATATCAAGTTGATATGGGAGCTACTATCATCCAAAGCTACTTCTCAAATACCAGGAAAGGAAGGAACAGGAGAGGAAAATGCACACACAATAGAATGGAACATACATATACATACATATATAGTTATATAAAGAAGACCAACAGCAGCATAATGGATATACAGATGACAGAACAGATGTTACTCACTTATTAAAAATTTTCTCCAGCAATTGCTCCACTTCAAAGTTCAAATAGCCTCACCGAAATATTGCTAGTAGATCAACAAATTGAATACTTGAAAGAGTACATATAACCTAACTATCAAAATCAGAGATTGATAGGAAATGGAGTTCTAACTATTACAGAAAACTAATTAATCAATACTAGTGGATCCTTATCTGTTAACATATTGAAACAATAACATATAACAAATTGAAGTTCAAAGAGTATTTATAACAACTGTTAATAGAGTATATAATAAAGTTCTATTCTAACTGTTACAGAAAATACAATAACAATGAAACTTGAATAAAATAGAATATTGAAACTATCACTGCCATAGCCTTATCTCTTAACAGAAACTTGAATAAAATGGTACAAATTAGAACTCTATACAAATTGGGGCTCTATATGATATGTCCTTCCGTCCTCCTCTCTAGTAAGAAAGTGTAGAAGCACTAAGTACAAGAGCATAACCTCTTCGAAATAAAAAAATTAAAGCCCAACTTTAAGAAAAAAAATACAATAACAATGACAAATCCCAAATAGAAAGAACATAAACATTTCACGGTCGAATAAACTAAAACCTGAGCGTGAGAAACATGGGATGGATGTAGACACAATCCCTTCCATCACGGTACTTAGTCGTTGAGGAAGGAGTTCGAAGTTGCTTCAACAAGCTCTTTATCTTCTACCAGCTACGAAAGACATGAGAATATAATATTAACTTCACAGTAGCTGCCCAAGGAGATAACGAATAGAAATCGATATCTGCATCTATGGTTACCTCGAAGTATCATATTTACCTATATACATGGAGGCGGTGAGAGATGGTGAAGCGAAGATGGAGAAGAGGCGAGAGAGTCTGAATGAAATCTGAAAGTTTAGTAGCATTAGGTATCTGAATGGTGAGTAGTTGACAAACTGGTTGAACTGGTTGATGTATACTTAGAAGTTATTACATAGAATCAAACCGGACAATTGACCAATTTAGACTCTTTCTGGTCGGACCGGCCGGTCTAGTCCGGTTTCTAAAACCTTGTTATTAGCATAGACACTCCAAAACTTAAGTGAGTTCTTTTTATAGACAATCCCTCTTTGATGTATAACTAAACTTTAACTATCCTTAATAAAGTTGAATCCAATCTCTATTAGCTAGATTAATTGATATTTGATTAGAACTCTACCTACGTATATGACTAAGTCCTACTTTGATTATATGACTAAGTCCTACTTTGATTAGACCTACTCTTCCCAGGTATCTGAACCTCTTATATGAACATAGAATACACAAACCTGTAAGAGATTAATGAGTTTTATAGACTAATTCAGGTCAATTCCTATACTCATTAAAACTTTATCATAACCTGATCATAAAAACAAAAACATGAATAAGCTAATAAAAATTAACCCTTAGTTAATAAAATTTAACTAACATCAATGTTGGCATGCAAATATTATTACATATCACATAAAATGATAAAAATGATCAAACTAAAAAGTTAGTGCAACTCTTATAAATCAATCTCTTCAAGAAATTCCTAATAATATAGGTTAATTTGAAGTTTATTTGACTGTCTTGGAATTGTATAAATAAGCTCATGAAATTAAACAAAAACCTTTATGTTAGATTTAATTTGATTACATTCCAATCATTTGATCAAGTCTAATATAAGCAACTTTAAAAATTAGAGATTATTTTTTATATTTGACTTTTTTTTTCTCTGCCTGTTGTTTGGCTCTTAAATTTATTCTGACTTCCTTATAATAATGCCTAAGATTGTGACTTTATCGTAAAGCTCTAACATTATAAACTTTTTAATTATTGTTTTTGCCTTTTTCTTAAATTTTATTCATATTTGATTGTGGGTTTCTCCTTCAACAAATATTTACTATTAAATTTGAAATCTTGGGTTAACATTTGTAACTTATTAATTTAAATTTAGTATTCCGAATTCCTTCGCAAAGTATCTTTATGAGTTGATGGGAGTTTCAATCTCAAATAAGTGTTCTCTTCAATATTATGAAATTTCCCTATTTTGTTTCCTATTATTAAGACGATTGTTCTTCCTTTTTTTTTTTGAATGGCGTGGTTGAAGACATTGTAAATTTAGATGTACTGGTATGACTTTTTTTAAAAATTATTTCCATTTGTTCTTTTAGTAGAAATATACAGATACAGTAAAACCTCGATAAATGAATATTCGATAAATTAATAGTCTCGATTAAATAATAATTTTCTCCGGTCCCGACTTGAACCAATGGAATAAAATAATAACCTCGCTAAATGCATAAGATAATAGTTTTAAAAAAATTCTTTGAGACCCACTGAAAATATAAAATAATAATTCATTAAATAAGTATGAAAATAAATATATAATTCATAAAACAAAACACTTCCTAAACTATTTTTATTTCAAATTTTATGTTTTCTTAAAATATGTATCTATAGTCAATTGATTCTTCTTTTCATGCGAACTGAATTCAATTTCATCTTTAACTTTTTGGAAGACATAAACTACATTCGGCACATTCTTCTCATTTTGAAGCAAGTAACTTTTCAAAAATTGTTTATTTATTTTCTTTTCTTAGTTACGAAAAAAATTAATTAATTATTTATTTATTTTCTTAGCTACAGAAAAGTTAATTGTTTAATTTGACAAATATAATGTACAAAATAAAAATTATTCTATAAATTAATAAATATTAATTTCTCCATATAAGATAATAATTTTTCAGATCCCAAAAATATTCATTTATAGAGGTTTTATAGTACTTATCTGACAATTATCTTCTTATGTAGAGTTCTGTCTAGTTAAATAGTAATTTTCCTAAATTTCTCTAACCGGGTTGTGATAATTTTATGTTATATTCAAATGTATGCATTTGAATTATAGATATCAAATTGTTTCTTGGTCAAAAAGAAACCCAAATTGCTCATCAGCGAGTCCAAACCAGGACTTGGACTTTGACTATGGTTAAAACTTTTGTTCATTTTTGTTCTTGTAGGCTCAAGGAAATAAGGACAAGCAATTGGGCTACTTTGATAATAAGCTTTTAGCCCAATTCATTTTGCCGACAACGTCGCCGTCGTCTCTTTTTGGAACACTTACGTCAACGTTTCGAAAGCGACAATTACTACAGGCCGACCAATCCTCGTACGTCATCAGATGCGATGTCGTGTCGGTTATGATTCAACGACAACCACAAATCTTGTTGTTCACGGCAATCAACAGGAAAGAGAAATTTAAAGAAAAAATCCCCTCCGACGAGCCTCCGTTTTCTTCGCTTTACACTTCACTCAATTTCTCCCACTCTCTCTCCACCATCTACGGCGGAGGCATGAAGCAAGACACGTGGCCTGAGCTATTTGACGCCTCCCGATACAGAGCCCGGCCGATGCTGAGTATCATTAACAAAAAGGAACGATCAAATCGTTACATGTCAAATTGCCTCTTCAGAACGATGCCAACGTCTACGTTTCTGTACTGCCGGGATTTCTCGGGGCTTCCTTTTGATATACTGACCAAGATTGCGGCATCCTTCTCACTGTCGAACCTGCAGACTGCGTCGCTAGTGTGTCGCGCGTGGAGGGACGCGCTGCGACCGTTGAGACAAGCGATGCTGTTCTTGAAATGGGGGAAGCGGTTCAAGCATGGGCGTGGTGGAGTTAAGGTTAATTTGGAGAAAGCTTTGGAGTCGTTTTTGAAAGGGGCTGCTCTTGGGTCGAGTCTTGCTATGGTTGACGCCGGTCTTTTGTATTGGGAACTGGGTAAGAGAGAAAAGGCTATTGCTTTGTATCGTAAAGCTGCGGAGCTTGGTGATGCTGCTGGGCAGTGCAATTTGGGGATTTCTTATTTGCAAGGTAGCCACTTTTTTAGTTCATAATTGTGTTATTTGTTGAATATGATCTGGAGTTTTATTTTGTTGTGTTATCTGTTGAATTGACAAGGATAGTGAAGGAATTCTTGTTTTCATGCTTATGATTGCTTCATTGTACGCAGCTGACCCGCCGAGGCCGAAGGAAGCCATAACGTGGTTGTTCCAAGCTTCTGTGGCTGGTCATGTTCGTGGTCAGTACCAACTTGCTCTTTGTCTGCACCAAGGTCGTGGGGTGGATAGGAATCTACAGGAGGCTGTATGTATCTGTCTCTTTGCTTTGCCACTTCTTCAATTCTAGCATTTTGTTTCATCTGATTGATTCACTGCGGAACTTTTATTGATTCAAGTTTTGGCTTAATACAGGCTAGATGGTATCTTACAGCAGCTTGGGGTGGGTATGTCCGTGCTATGTATAATGTTGCTCTTTGCTATTCAGTTGGAGAAGGTTTGGGCCAGAGTCATCGGCAAGCAAGGAAATGGATGAAGCGAGCGGCTGATCGTGGTCACAGTAAAGCTCAATTTGAGCATGGACTTAGCCTTTTTTCAGTACGTGACATTAATGTACTGTCTTCTTCTTAATAATTTAAATTTGTATTGCATGATTAGTAAGAGATTCAAGTGAAGAGGGAATGAATCACGAGGGGCATGAAGTATATACTGGCAGGTTCTGCTTTTGGCTGCCTATAAGTGATAAATATGATGAATCTTTCTGATATTCCTTTTCTTTGCTCCAAACACTTTAGGTATATACCAAATGCACATTGATTGTGTTTTACTGGGGTCTAAGGGGTTGAAATGTATGTTTTTATTTTGCTTGTCAACATTTAGATGTGCAAAGTATAACAGCAGTTGTTACGTTAAACCTTTTCCAGGAGGGAGAGATGTTGAAAGCGGTGGTTTACCTAGAGCTTGCTACCCGAGCTGGTGAAACAGCAGCTTCTCATGTTAAAAATGTGATACTGCAACAACTATCGGTGGCTTCACGTGATCGTGTCATTCATCATGCTGACAATTGGCGTGCATTGCCTTCATCTCACTGATACGTTCAACTAATGGTTTGGTACTTCAGGTTTTTGTTTATTAACCGGACTTATAGCCTATGTGCTTGAGTTTCACAGGCACTTGGCCATTTTCCTTGTTCCTTTCTGTTGAACGTTGTAATTTCATATGGTGTGCAACTCAAACAATTTGGCCTTAACTTGCAGTATAATTTACTTTTAAACTCATGTTGAAATATAGTATATACACTTCAAGTTTCAGCATTGGTGAGCTTTCTTTAAATTGGCCTATTGTGTGTATGTGGAGGTTTCTAGTATAGCAAGAATGGATATGGGAGGACTAGAATCCGTGTGTCTAATCCATAACAACAATGAATGCTTGAATCTCTCTGATCGTTATCCATAAAAGTACATGAGTTTTGTTTTCTCTTTCGTGGTGGGATTTTCATGCAGCGACTTGCTCGGTAGATCAAGTTTGATTCAATTTTCTGATTTGGATGGCCTGTATGATTTCTGCCACTTCACCGTTTATGCGGGAGCCTCTGCAGAAATTCTGCTTTGTCTGGACAAATGTGGGGAGAACTTTGGCATGTCATCGCAAGTCACTGCTTTACAATCAGCAACAGCAGATGAGCCGTTAAGATGAAGCCAGTGCTTTGCCATTCTGATGAGATCAATTTCGGGTTAGCTTTCAGACAGCATCTAGTTCAGACTTCAGTTACGTTACAGCCACAGGTTTGACTGTCTGGTGTTGCATTTGCCTCTTTGTCTCTTAGAAATTTTCATGTTGGTTGAATGTATAGGTGATGTTAATCATTCATAAAAGACGAGCCTTTTCCTTTCTTAAGGCGTATAAGATGCCCTTGCATTTCCAAAACCTTTTGTGTATTTGCAAGAAGATGTTCAAAGCCTAGCATGCTTCCTTCTGAAGCGGGAGATTGTGTATGGGCTTGGCACGCCACGCCAAGGAAGCGCGTGAGTTTGCACATTTAAAAAAGACGTCGTTTTGTTTATGTTGGTGAAGCGACTCTTAACGTGTCAAGTAGACTGAAAGTCTCGCTGCCACTTGCTTAGATATGCTCCTATAATATTAAAAATCATCATTTAATAAATCCTTTTTATGGAAAGTCCATATCACTTGAAGTCAATTTCAAGTCAACATCTCTATGTTTCGTACCAGCGAGGTCTCTGCAAATACCTGACAGCGCTTCTGATATGTGAGTCTCTACAAATACCATGTCAGTACTTCAGATATCTGTAAAATTATTTTAATATATAATTATTTTAACTTAACTTTATTAATAAATATTAAAATAATTATTATAAATTTAATAAAAAGTCCTTTTATGTTTTTAATTATATAAAAAGCTTTACATCTTTGACCCTATTTGTTTTTTATGGACTCTAATATTCAAAACTTCTAAAATTATAAAAGTGATTTAATGTTTATGAATTTCGGTTTTAGCATGTGTTTTAATAAGTAATACGATAAATTAAGAAATCATTTATCTTAATCAGTTTATTCTTATATTATGAATTAACAAAATAAATTAATAAGTATTATGATTACTAATTGTTGATAAACCATAGAGAAACATTAATATTATCCATAGAAAATGTTAAAATATTTGAAAGTAAAATTATTGCAAAATTAGAAAAATATTTGAAATCAATTATTTAAGAACATGAGACATCAATTATTACAATTTATCAATTAATATTACATTTATATATAAACCAAAACAAGACTCATAGAAAATAAAGGGAAACAAACAACCTCTTCATTTATTAATCAACAGAAGTCCAACAAATGCCATTCCCATACGATATAAAGACACTAAGAAAGAAATTGTTCATAAATATGTAACACCAGTCCTACACCATTTACCAAACAGCAAGTTGCAGAATTTTAGGCTCAGATTCAGGAGTCCAGATCCTCTGTCAAATATTATGGTGTCTTATTGTGTCCAATAAATCTTAGCCATTTATTTATGCGGGATCCGCATGAGATTCGAGTAGGTCCCGCAAAATAAATGGCTGAGATTTCATGAAACAGAATAAGACAGAGTAAAACTGGACAGAAGATCTGATTTTAAGATTCAGAGCTTCGAAAGGAGGCCGTTCTGAACAGGTTTGGCTGTAACACCATTGTCCTTGAGGTCCAAATCGCTTGTACTTGGAGGAACATCAACAGCCGGTGAGCAATTGAAAAACCCGTGTGGCTGCAGTGTAATACAAAACCCGAAAAAGTACTCAATATGCAGGCAAAATCAGCTAGCATCTGAGACTAGGAAGTCACATTTAATTATCATTCTTCTTGTATTTTCTTACCATAAGCATAAAACCAATGCGCTCTACCGGCATGACAGGCCAGTCCTCAAGTCGAGGAATGTGCGTCACTCCAAATACGTACCTGCAATAGACAATTTAATCAATTTGAGCCTATGAGCACACCACATGACTACTCGAAACTTATCAACATTCTATGTTATCATATAAGTTCATGACATTGTCATCTTTGGCTCTAATGCAAATGTAGATCACATCACACCAGAAATGCGTACTGTCTACTGGCAATGCCCTGTTACCTCCAAAGTAACAGGAATCGTTTGTTAAAATAAAGTACTATCAATATGATGGAAAAAGAGGAGAAGAAAGAAACCTACCAAAGTACTATATCAGTTTCCTCAAGGGGTCGATTTTGTTTAACCCAAGTAGCCAGGCCTTCTCCAACTCGTGGATTTTGATTAGGAAACTCTCCTCCAGGATACATTTCATCGCGTGCATAGGGAGTAACCCAAAGATTATGTTTCAAAAAAGCAGCTCTTCTCAAGAATTTTGCTTCAGAACCAGCTAAAGGTAAACAATTAGAGCCAGGTACTAGCCTGTAACCTGTAAGCTGGCCGGTCCTGTTGACAGTCCTTGTGTTTCTGATCTGAATTTTGATATGATAATACAAGGAGCAATGGAATGAGTTCAACCAATTCTTTCGACATTTTCGGACAAGCCAACATGAATACGATGCTACAAAAATTTAGGTAAAAACCGACTACTTACAGCCTTCGGCAAACTGACAGCAGAAACATTGAAGACATGAAAAACTAGAAGACCATAATTGACAAGGCAAAAACCTGAGAATTCAACTAAAAGTTTTATGTCCTACAAGACGAAGATGCTTACAATCCAATGGCGAGCAGTCAAGGGATTACAATCACGCATTGCTTGCTGTTCAGCTCTGAGTAGTTCTTCTTCAGCAAAGAATGCATTGTTGTGAACATTGTCATTTCCAGGTTCTTCAACTTTAACATTCACCTCAACAACCTAGATTGAGAAAAAGTTGAAGATGAGATAGAACTACAAATACTCACTCAACATGGCTTTGTGTACGAGAGCATTTAAGAAAGAATAACAGAAACTGAAACAACAAACTAGCTTAAAGAGATCACTTCGTCCAAGTACTTCAACAATTATGAAGATGTAATCTCTATTAATAATGATTAAACAAAAATAGGATCTTAATAGTCATGAAAACATCTTAAGAAGGAAAAGAAAAGGAACTTCCAACTCATGAAATTTGTACATGTGTATAAATGTGATCGGACCTGATTGAATGTTTCTCCAGGCTTACAATCTACCGCCATGTCCATACGTGCAACGAAAAAGTGCTGATGCACAGGTGCATACAATCCAGGAGCAATTGTTGTACCAAATTTTCGCACTTCACCAGGTTGCAATGCTCCTAAGCTAAGAATTCCAGTGAGTTTGACCTCCGCTTCAATTTTCCCATCCTAAAAAACAGAAAAATAATCAAGCTTCCTTATGGTTCATAGAAATTAATTTCTCAACATGTTCGCACAAAAAGATGAAAGACTAAAAGAGGTTATGGAATGATATAAAGAGGCTCACAATTAAAAGCACAGAAATACGCTTCACACTTAGAACAACCTCAATTTAAAAGAGATTAATTAGGAAACATAGATCGGTAAAACCAATGAGGATGAAAGTCCTAGATGGAGTTGAGTCAGACACCGACTTGCCTGATAAAAATGCCAAAAAAATCCATACTCATAATTAGCCACAGTGCATATGAAAGACACTGACAGCCTTCTAGATCGCCTGACTTCTGCCAATCCTGTTCTCCAATCCTGATGCTTCCACAGGATCCCATGATCCTCTTCATGTAGACAGACACAGTTTTCAATTGTTTCAACGCCTCCGGTGAAATTTGTAAAGTGTGCATCAAAATATTTGATATAACCCAAACAATCACAACCCTGCAGCAAAAGAATTTTGTCAATATTTTCGGTTTTCCTTACTATCCTGATTCTCTGGTACTGGAACAGAAGCCTTGCCTTAATAGAGATGAGAAGAAAGCACTTGCCTTTTTAAGAGAATGAGCATTTTTTCCCAACCCATCTTCCCCAGCGTCAAATGCATTCTTCCAATAATGTGGTTCATTCGGGTCTCCATAAGGGACGACCATTTCAACAAAACTTAACCTGTGAGCCACAGGTCTCCGACCACGGCTACCATCCACATAAGCAACTGAATAGATAACTAGACCCTCCCTAGGCGTGAAACCAATACGAAAATTCCACTGCCAAGCGAAAAGTAAATCATTAAATAGCATTGTATCCTGACATTAGACGTTTCGGTGATGAGCACAGCAAAATAGCACTCACCTTCTGCCATTGAACAAAATAACCATTTACTCGAAAGCTTGGACCTTCAGGCTGAATGATCTGTAGAGGTTTCACATCACTTCTATCAACACCTCCTCGACTTTCACCAGCAGTGTAATTCCTCAAGGGATCAGCTGGAGGCAGAGGAACAAGTTTACGGTCTTCAAACTCAATGATAATCATGTTTTGGATGTCAACAAGAACATGGATTCCATCAACTGGACGAGCATAACCATTTTCCATTGGGCAGTCACTCTCAGTTCTGCAGAAAATTAGCGGTTTAGCCAACCTGCGGCTAGGTGCATCAGCCTCACTGTAATATCCAACACACCTGCAGAAAATGATTATGTTATGTGAAGTGCTAGGCACATAGTAAGAAACACTTATCAAAGGGAGTTGTGTACGTAGATTACCAAGCGTCTACCATTACAAGATCCATATCATCAATACCCCTCTTTTTCATTGCGTCTCTAAAAGGAGGGAAGCCTTTCACAACAGCTTCACATTCAGCATATTCCTCAGCATCCTGAACTTGTCAAGCCAATGAAAAGTTAGAATTCGTGTTGGGTATCATAAACATGCATAGAATTGCATTGAATTCATGTAAAAAGAGACTTTATATTGTCTCGTGTAACTCTGAAAGAATTCCAAGACGAGGCATGGATCTTCGTCATAATTTGAAGAAAGGTACTGCTACCAGCTTTTGATAATGTATTCAATTTTTAGTTGATCAATTTAAGAATGTGTGCCCCAATGTTAGGTCGTGGGACAAACAACTCAAACAATTAAATTTGATACAACATATGCAGGTATTTATAAAGCATAACATTCAAAAGTGCGTTTTGAATACCAAGGAAAGCTGAACAACATATGCAGGTATTTATAAAGCATAACATTCAACAGTGGGTTTTGAATACCAAGGAAGGCTGAACATTAGGAACAATTTTGGATGATTTCACTTTCCCTCTGTGGTGGCCGCCTCGAGTTGCAGCATGAACTTCTGATAGCTCAACAATCCAAATGCTTGTCTCGTTTGATCTTTTGTTGTAAACGACAAGCCTAGCTTGTCTAGGAGGAAGTTTTGAGGGAATTACAGGCCCACCTTTTGTTCTGGGAAGCAATGAAGGCTGGAAAGGAGGGAAGAAATATGCATCTGCCAATGCAACAATATGCTTGTCTGGTTCCACCAAAGCAACTTCAATAAAACGCATACTATCTCTAACCTGAAAAATGAAGAGAACACCAATTCATTTCTTCACCAATAATTTCTTGACATGAAAACCTCAATTTATGCATATCCTAAAATTCAAGCTCAAACTCCGAAAGTATCAAATAACCTCAGGGGTTGCTCCAGCTGCCCTCACAGTTGCCACTGCAACAGAAATTTCGGCAGAGGTTAAAGGGTCCAAAGGGTGGCGGGTTTGAGGCCTAGCCATGACTTGGATTCCTATATTAGCCAAAGAAAGAAACTTTATATGCAATTTCAACTAAGAAATAACATCATCAAACTAGGATCACCCAAATTGCCATTAGATCTTGCAAGCTATAAACCAAAGTTGTAATCACCTTGACTAGAAGTAGTTTTGGTAGGAGGAGATTCGGGAAGAGACTCAACAGGACGGATCAGGGTCGCCACGGTCGCAGTCTTAGTGATCGGATCACCACCAGACTGATCAGGCCCAACACCAACACTCCAATTCTGAACAGCCCTGTTCTTGGCAGCATCAGAAGTGCTTGTTTTGGTGGTGGTGGTGGTGGTGGTATTGAAGCAACAAGATAACGTCGTCTTTTCCTGAGCTGTGGCCATTGCAAAGGGTTAGCAAGCTCGCTGTATCCACCGTAGTAATTATTACTGCAGAATTTCACTGACATACAGCAGAGACTCAAAGTCAGTGTAAACCTTTTCTCCACTTGCACACCAAAATCTGCCACCAACCCTTTATCACTCACTTTCACAGGAGGAATGTGAAGCTGGATCCGGTCGCAACAGAGGCGGCTATATAGAGGGACAAGTCAAAGACAGAGAGAAGGTGTAGTGATGTTAAACTGAAAGAGAATGCAGAGAACGTGGGGTTTGGTTGGAGCTGTGTTTTTGTCGTTATGTGCTGTCTCCTACTACGATAGTTTTCGGGTGAAGCGTGAGAGCTTATCGGAAGGTTGATAAAACGTTTGAAACTTGAAAGTCAAATAAAAGAGGAGGTGATAGGAGCGTCCACTTGTCCAAAACGTCAGAGTAGTGATCTCGCTTCTAGGACTTGACTTGTGTTCCAGAGATTCTTCCGACAGTTTTCCTTATTTTTGACATACGAGGACTTTCTAGTCTGGCTAGGATCGCTAATTATCAAATATTTTTTGTTAGTATTTTCAATCTTCTTATATACATATTCATATTGACTATCAAGTGATAAAAATTAAATAAATATAGTGTTTATGAAACCGTACTAGTTTCGATGATTCGTTTATGTAAAATTAATATCTTGAGAGGCCCACGACTCTTAGCGATAATAATAATAAGCGAAGTCCTTGTCAGCGCCAACAGCGTAAATCCAATCCAATTGGTTTTCTAGAGTGTTAGGTTAAACTAACACTCTTGAAAACCTATTACCGCTAAGCAAGTCAAGTCAAGCGCTATTAATATAATCATTTCTTCTCTTGTCGCCATGTCTTTAACCCCACCCTAACGCAGCTTTCATATTTTGTTTTTGGCGCACCAAGTATATGATTACTTCAACTTGCTTTATTTTAATGGAAGCAATATGCTTTTGTCTGTGTTAAGTGAGAGGAACCATTTCAAGTATTCTACTCCAGAGCTAATGTCGGTGTCAATTTAGCCCTTTTTTATTTGCTTGAAATGAACCAAACGGGAAAACAAAATTTAATTGAAACCAAATGATTGATAGAATCTGATGCGACGTAAAACGCATTTCATGTTTCTAACACAAATTTGAGGAGTATAAAAAGTTCAGATGCATGATTTGATATTGGGAGCTTTTTAACGGCCTGTGTGTTCAACTTTTGAACAGTAAAAAGGTACTTTTTTTTACTGCAAAAATTATTTTTAAGAAAAATAAGTATTTGGTTGTAAAATCTAAAAGTACTTTTTAAATAGAAATAGTTTTTTCAGAAGTTAAAATATGGCTTTTTAAAAAAGTATTTTTTCAGTAAATTTTTCAGATTAATTAATAAGCCTATTTTTTAGTCTTTTTTATCCTTACGTTTTACACATAATTCCCAGAATACTCACAAACTCATCTTAACAATAATTTTGAGAATTATATAATATTATTTGACTTTTTTATATGTTTTAATATTTATTTTTATATTAGTTTTACTTATGTTATAATTCATACAATAGATTTGGTTAGATATATTTTCATTTATCTTTCACATGGTTTAAAATTATATAATAATTAATATATTATGCTTTGTATATTGTTTAATATACTTTAAATAATATTTATATGC
>JAOSBL010133640.1:0-16257 GCA_027568915.1 Erythroxylum roraimae | reverse complement strand
TCCCTTGATAAACCCCTTTGAGCTTTAGCCTTTCTTTTTGTATAAACCACATTTTATGCTTTTAAACTTAACCAAATATCCTACCAAGTCATAAAGCTAGTGGAACATTTGTGATTGTTGAGTTTATGGATGTACAAAATTCTAAGTGTGGGGGTGTACATATATGAGGGTTTGTTATAATGTTGGGATGTTATTTTATTTCTTATCATTGAAATTCCCATGTTGATCTAGTTTATTTTAATTTTTTATAAGGAAAAATGAAAAGAAAGAAAGAAAAAAAAGAAGAAAAGAAAATGAAAAAGAAAGAAAAAAAAGAAGAAAAAATTGTTTAAATAAATTTATCAAGGAGAAAGTGCATATGAGTTTGCAAAATTATTCATGATTAATGCATCTTCCTAGAGTTGTAATGAATGTGTTATTTGAGCATGTTGAATATGAGGAAGAGGTTGGCTTGGAAGGTTCACTCTTGTGATTTCATTGGCTTAAGTTGTATGAGTGATATGCTTTATGTGGTTTGTGTATGAAAGCTGAATGGGATTGTGAAATATAAATGTTGCATTCGTCATAGCTGATGGTACCCAGTTTTTGATGAGTGTTGCTTTATTTCACTAGCTTTGATGACTTTCGTGCTACTTTATCGAGATATATCTCATCTTACCTTTGCCCACATTACAACCTTAAAAAGTCCTTTCATTCATGATTTTGCATGTGAACATTAGTGGTGGAGAAATGAAATGTTATGCAAAGTTGTGGATTATCATGATTATAAATGGTGTTGAGTGTACACACAGATATATTTTAGTTAAACACATTTTCTGAGTCAACCATTATATTGCTTAGTTTTTAAAGATGATGAATGTTGATTGATCATGAGCAAAAGCTTGGAATGTTGCCATCTTGCTATGATTTTTGAAAGCCACTCATCTTTGCTTCTGATTGTATATTCATAGAAAATATAGGAATTGAGTAAATGTTTTGGGTCTTTGAGCTTAATTTGGATGTTTTGCCCGAGGACGGACAAAAGCTAAGTGTGGGGGAATTGATATGTGTTTAATTGTTGATATATTTAATTATTTACACTTAGCGATTAATGATACGAAAATGCTTAAGATACTCTAATTCATATATGATTTTAGGTACAATTAGGAAGCAAAGAAATTAAAGTGAGTCGAAAGCACCACATGAGGGTCATTTTTCGAATATTTATTTTTGCTTATCTTCATGGAGGAAGAAGAAAAAAATAAAAGACAAGAAAATTGGAACAAGAAGGAAGTCAATAGCGCAAAACAGCAGCGTCAGCAGACTAGGATGCCCAGGCAAAACACTCGCTGCTTTGTACGCAAAATGTAGGCAATGCCTGTGCACAACGTAGATGCTGTGCGTTAAACGTAGAACGCACAACGCGTCTATGCTCCAAGGCAGTGTGTCTGCATTTTATGCAAAATGCACAGTAGGAAGAGTGCAACGCAGGAGAGGTTTTAAAAAGAGCGCAACTTAATTCGTTCCATCAGCAATAGTGGAGGCATGAAGAGAGGCGCAAGCACAGAGAAAGGCTGCAGCTTGGAGCTACTGTGGCTTGGTTGAGTGGTGCGAAGAGAGTTGCGGCACGGAGAATGGAGGCGACAATGGACAATAAGAAGCTTGGGCAGGAGAGACGAGGGAGCTTCGGTAGGGTCAATTTTGGGCTGAAGCATTTCCGAGAAAGTCCCATGAAAGGGTAGACGTCTCGACACTGGTTCGGAGGCAACATCGACATCGACTACCCAGGTTAAGTATTTTTTATTATTTTGTTGTTTCTTGCTCTCATTAAAAATTGATTATGTTATCCTATGTTAATTGATTTGGGTTTTGTGTATGGATAATCGAATTTTCATTATTGTTAGGTTATTTATGTAAGAACCCATTAGGTATTGTGAGATGATGATTTTAATGTGTTCATTAAATCGTTAATTGCAAACCCATTGCTAGAATTTTGGTATAATCCGTAATTGTTATATTGAAATTCATGTGTAGCAACTAATGATTCGTAATCATTAGAGATAACATTACCTAGGTTAAATGACGCAACGTATGTGGTTGTTGCCTTGATTAATCGGTTTTCCTAATTCGTAATGTTACTGCCTAATTAAATCTAGAGATCGTATCCTAAGTAGTTCGGTGGTTAAGTTTAATTAATGATCATATCTTGATTAAACAAAACCTAAGAGAAAACTCAGGTTAATTATTAACCGATGATTAATAATTGCTAGGAGAGGTTAAAGAACAACAAATTAATGAAATATGCTTAATTAGGTGTAGGCCAAGATTGAACCAAAGAACCGAGTCTTTATCGAATTCCTCACTTTTATCATTTTTTGCATGTTTTCTTTAATTTTTTTCATTAAGTTAGTTAGTTTCATTTTATTTTCTTATTCCAAAATCCAAACCCCCCTCCCCCGCCCCGTTAAACCTAAACACTAGTTAATTTCATTTCATAAACTTTACACACACTCTCTGTGGGATCGACCTAGACTCATCACTGGTATAGTAGTAGGTCTAGTTATTTTATTTTGATTAGCGTAATGATGCGCAGTCAGTTGATAATGGTCTAAACTCTTGGTTTAGAACCTTTGTGATATTGACACCTAATGTCGCTTGAGATGAGGTGGTACAATAGAGATGAGACCACCAAGTGGGGGACGCATTTTTAAACTATAAAGGATTTCGTCATAGGGCCTTCTGTAGAATCTCAAGAATGGTAAGAAAGATTGATGAGCCTTGTCAGTCTTATAGTTCATTTTGAAAAACATGGCTGGTGATTGGAGGAAAGAAGGCTATGGAGTTTGCGGTTGGCTAATTTCAACTGGCTCACTTTTGGTCACATGGTATGACATCGAAGTCGAGGGGAACAAAGTTTTATTTATAGGCCTTATGTAACCATTGATGCTTTGACATGATGTTGTAGCAATCGATGATGCGAAAGAGATGGACCTTGCATTGAGTGGGGAGATTTGTGTCAAGCCGAAAGGAGATTTACTGGTGGCCCCCACTTTCAAAGCAGTCAGGTCGGTCAGCATAAGGTACCATGGTTTGAGTGAGTTAAAACGTTCCGACACAACAAATGAAAACCTTGAAGATGAGCATGAGCCATCCTTGGTTGTTGGTTTTATTAACGAAGGCTCAAATCGGAGGGAAGAGACTTATGAGTTACTGTGAAAATCACAGAATTCTAATGATTCTTCAAAGTCCAATGAAGATACCACCATTGTGACCACCAATAGATCAGCAAATGATCAGATACCCAGCAATAATTCACATTCCAGAATTATTAAGCCAGCAACATTTGACTTATGAGTTAGTAGAAGACCTCGCTATAGAAAATTAACAAAAAAAAGATAAAGAAAGGAACTAGAGGTCAACAGTAATAGCCTCTTGTAGGTCCTACAAGTCAAAGAGTTTAAGTTACTTATGGTAGAGAACAAGACATGACCTTAAAAGACAGAAGAATTAGTGTGATAAATTTGAATCTTACCTTCCATAGATAAGAGAATAGAGATGGTGAGTCGATTACAAAAGCCTTGTAAAGCTTGCACCGGTAGTACTTTGCTACAATTCTCAGTGTTAGCAGGAGAGGATACATAAAAGCTGATGCAAACCTAAAGAAGCTTGAGAAGATAAGATGAACAAACTATAAGAAAAAAAATGTTAGTGCTACACCCAGACCCAGTTATTAATTTAAATCCAATTATAAGGTTTTCAACAATTCAAGAAATTAGGCAATAATATTAATTGTATTACAGACACAACATATTTTATGAACGTAAAGATTTCAAAAGGTCAAGATAAAGATCAAGAATGGACTATGTATGACTACAATAACTAAGGTGAATACAACTTTAGAAGAAACAAAAAGATGATTTTATGTCACTGTGATCCAATTGAGCATATTAAAAACTTGAAATTTTCTGTGCAAACTATTGTTCTAACAATTCATCGAGTAGAAAATTTATGTGTAAATCAAGCAAGAAGGTTAGTTTTATAATATCCAAAGGTTAAAATTGATACAATATGAAATTTTGTAAGAGAAATATTATAAAAAACACAAAAATCTAGCAATAAGTAAGTCCATTAACTCTTTCACAAGCAATAATGGAAAAATGAAGACGTGACATCAAGAGGCAATGCGGACATTGCATGGGAATATAGTCGAGCACTGAGTTTAAGCTCATGCATTTTTACCGGAGCAAAAAGTGTTACATGTCCCTAAAATTTTATAGGTTATTAACGAAAATTTGGAAGAAATGGACATACTTGCATCGAAGAGGAGTACAAATTGTTCGTTGTTTCTTGGTATGGTTGAAACGACCACCTCCAAAATAACTGCGAGGAAGCGTATGAATCTATAGAAAATAAAGCGAAAGATATAATTTTGATATAATGAATTAAGAAGCAAAAAGAAATGGAAATGGAGGTAGGATCTAAAAGTTGATAAAATCACTAACAACTTTTGTGAATGGAACTTCCGATAGTCTTGTTTAACATGAAAAATCTGTAACCAATGGGAATAAAGGAATAATAATATGATATCCTATTTTCCGGTCTGTGCTTAGTGTTTATCCCTAGATTAAGTATTGCATATACATGCATAATATCACCAATCATACACGAATTGATATTAGAACACATTACAAAGATAGCATATGCACTCAATTGACTTATTCCGGGTATGCAAAATGTTAAGTGATCATGATGTGAATTATGAATTAATATGTCTTGAATTTTGGTATGATTGGATTTCAATTAGTAAATTGGAATTAAAGTTATGGATTGGGAAATTGATGGATTAAATGTACATTTGGACTAGGAAAAATGCCAAGTGATAGGATAAATTGATGCATGAAAAATTTGAATGGTTTAGCCTATAATTGAGTGACATTTGGCATAGTTAAATGAGTGACAAATGGACAAGTAATTAATTGACAAATGGATCAATCATTATGTGACAAATGGCCTGGTAAGTTGATGACAAATGGCATAGCTGATTAATGGATAAGTGACCTAGTTAGTTGGAGACACTTGGCAGCACCTATGCTTGATAAGTGCTGAACATGCCTTAAGATATGTGGCTATTCAATTACATGACACCTAATAGCTTAGCTGGTGAGTTTCTACAAGAGTATGTTTTGTTCAGCTCATTTCTCTTCTTCCATCTTCTTACCCACCATAGAAACCCTCACTTCTTTCATCTCCCTATGTACGTTCATGCTTATGTTCAATTTCTATACAAAAATCCATGTTTTACTCTCACAAAATTAAGTAAAAGATCAGTTTAAAGTTGCCCACACATTCTAACTTAAATCCAACCAAGTTCTACCTTAAATGTGTGATGTTTCTGTTTTCTTGGAATACTGAATTGGCTTGATCTTTTGAGCTGGAATTGGAGTTAAAAATGTAAGTAAATGATTAGTGTTTATATCATATTATGATAGAGAATTGATGATGATTAATTAGGGAATTACATATGATGTTAACGATTGATTGTGCTGGAAATTTTTAGATGAACTTGGAAAATTTTCTGTTTTGTTTTTAGTGTATGAAAACTGTGGGATATAGATTAGTTTATCAATGAATTAGGTCTGGATTTGAAGTATAATGAAGGTGGATTTATGCCAAAGAAAGATGTTAATTTGATGTTTTTGAATTGGGAAAGAACTAGGACTATATGCATAATAATGTAAAAGTTTTTGGTTTGATAATTTGTGAGATGTAATTGAATAAATTTGAACTGGAATAAGAGATGTTATTGATGATGAATTGGAGTACGATTCAGGACTAAAAGAGGTGTAATTGATTAACTATAAAGAGGTTGTTTAACCTTGGTGTGAAGTGTAAAACGATATGGAAAAGAATGAAAGAAGAATTGCTGGAATATGTTAGTTGTAGTGTTTTCACTAAACATCATCAGTATTTTGGCCATAACTTGACTTGTAGACATCCAAATGGGATGATTTTAAGTTTAGATTAAATTAGAGACATATGGCTATATGTTTTGTGAAGGAATAAAATTTTAATTCTATCTCTAATAGTTTTAAAATTTGGATTGAAGTTGAGTTTATGGATTATGTCACTGTTTGAAAACAGTCTATGGACTTTGGGGTATAACTTGCAGAATACTGAACCCAATTGTATGAAATTTAGTTAATTAAAAACTTAAGACATAGAGAAACATTTGTTTACAAAAACATAATATATAGATGTTGGAGTTGTGTAAATATAGTGCCCTAGAAAGAAAGTGTATTTACATGTAACTTAATCTTCTTCAGTTACAATTTTGTAATGAAAATATTTATTATTAACAAAACAAAAGAGTTTGGTTTTAATGAGCATTACATATCTAGTCAAAAGGTACCGAGATTCTTTTGTAAGTAATATATGTGTACATAGAGATGTACGAGAAACATGTACATTATAAGAATCTAAAATAATGGATTCACAGTTGAATAATCATGTTGGTCGCTTGATTATGTTTAGACTGTAGTGTTGCGATTTATCTCCATGTAAGTAAAGGAGTTTACTTCAAGGGAATGATGAGTTTCATATCATAATAGTATTCCACTATCGATAATGGCACTATTAAATGAATCTAGAATCAAGTATGTTTTCAAGAATAAAGTAGGCCGTTACTTTAGTCTTAAAACATACATTTTAGCATTTTCTTATTATGGACCACAATCTTGATGAGCAGTGAACTCATATGTGTTTCATTATAATTTTTGATATGATCGGAATGGATTTTTACAGAGTATTAATCCAATGTTTGTATGTTGAAATTATTAATTGAAACATGTATCAGGGAACATTCACTCAAATAAAGAGTTTATAATGGTATCATCACTTCTAGATGTTTTATGGAGATTGGTGATTAAACTAGCGCCAGGAGTTTGATGGACTAGCTACCCATCAAGTCTTAACACCAAGATGAGATCTTATGTATTCATCACCATATAGAGTAAAACGGAGATCTAGAACGAAAAACCAACATAAGGGCAAAACGGTAATTTTACCCTTTGTTCTGCGGATGGCTATAATAAGGTTTATAATATAGTTTGCAGTTGGACATATTATTTGAAATATGTGTTCTTATAATATTTAGTAATTCAAAAGTTCAACTAATTGTCTTTAGTGGAATGACATTTAGTTAATAAGCTAGAATTAATTCTAATGAGACTAAATTAATTATGGGCTTATTGGAGCTTGAATTATCTAAGTCCAATAAGATTTCTCACTTGGCTTCAAGAAATGTTATCAAGCAAAGTAAGAAATATAAATGAAGGTTTTAAATCCCATTTGGGCTTGCACTAATTAATAGTTAATTAAAAGCCCAAATGAACATTTAGAAATGGGCTAGACTTTGTTTTAATTTAATTAATTAGATTAATTATATTAAAACAACATTCTTAAAGAAATGAAAGGGAATTTCGGTTTTTAATGGCTAAATGTGCAGCTGCACATTTAGCATTGAATTCCTAAATAAAGATGGTATTTATCATGCATTATCATAATTAAATGGAGTAATGATCTTACCATTAAATGGTTTAATGGTTGTCTTTTAATGATGGCATGTAATGTAACCTTTATAGCATTCATTTGATTAAAGAAGAAAGAGGTGTATTTAATGGATGATCTTCCTTCTTTCATCACTAAAATTGAAATTGACATGTCATTTTAGGTTATTAGTCTTTTCATATAGCCATCTTAAAACAAATGAGAAGAGTCTCATAATGGCTTCTTTATGTTTGATTAAAGAAAGGGGTGATGCCTTGAATGCTCTTCTCTTCTTTCTTTTCATGGATAACCAAAATTGACAAGGTGAAAGAAAGGTGTTCTTGCATTTTTGGACTCTCTCTCCTTTCTTGCATATGTGAGCCAAAATTTGCATGAGAAGTGTCTCATCTTTGGCTTCTTTCTTCTAAGAAAAATCTCCTCCAAAGTTTTCTTCTCCTTTCCCACTAAAGGATCTTGTTAACCAAATTGTCCAAGAAGAACAAGTGGTAGATCAGATTGGTCGAGAATACAATATCGAGAAAAGGAAACATTAACAAGAAGAAGATGATACATCACCTTGGAGAGGATCTATTACCGAGGATAGGATGGCACAACGAGGAGTTAAAGCTGTAGCGAAGGAGTTGGTAATATAATCTCCATCTTGTTCTTATGATAATTATTTTCCATATACTGTATCATGTATGGTGGCATGTTGATTTGGTTATCTTGCTTCCGCTGTGTTATGATTTCTAAAAAAAAGTTTTGAAATCTACCGTTTAACTAAATCTTGCATGTTTTCTTTTCCGATCCAATAATAGAAACCTTAGTTTCTATGTTATAATGCCATACAAAACTGATCCGAAACCTGTCTTGAAAAAATCTAGAAAACTAATGAAGGAATTGGATGGGAACTTTTGGATAACCCATCCCACAATCGTGGAAAGCTATATACGATTGTGGAAATTGCATGGAAGTAAAGAAAATGTTCTTTTGTGTGATTCTTCAACCAATTAAAGATAAGGTATTTAACTATGATGCATTTGGACTTGATTAAGGTTTAAAAAGAACATATTTTGATGTTGGAAAAATAGGTTAAATGTGTGATAAGTTTTGATTGATAATTGATGTTATACTTTAAGGAAAAGAATGTTGGATAATAATGCATCTAAGTTTGGAATGAAGGAGTGTTAAAGGAATTAAGATATTAATATGAATGCAAATGTATTCCAAAGGATATTAATAATGCATTAAGAATGAATGAATGAGAACTGTGAATTATGTGAAATATTTGTAATGCTAGAAAAGAGTTAGTAAATGTTTGGTTAATGAATGGAGCATAATCAAGTCTGCTTAAGGTATTAGCCTAAATGCAAACAAGACATATCCAAGTGGCATTGAACATGACATGCGTATATATGTGCACAAATGAATAAGTATTTGATTGATCGACTTTGTAATGTGAATTATGTTTGAATTGTATGATTATAGATGCTCAAGTTGGATGCCATTCAGACATTGTCGGACCATCCAGGTAATAACATAAATTGGAGCATATTGTGAGTCAACCTAGATGATTTCACTAGGATTGATTTTGTTTATGTTTAATTCCCATTTATTGAACTGATAATGAATTGATTACGATGATTACAGACATTAATAGTCCAAGGAGTTTGATATTTGGGAATGTATTAGAAGTGTCTGTTTGTATTTGAGTTCTGACTACTTTCTAAATACTCAACGAAAGTTAAATGTCGGAATGAGGTTCGATGAATATGAGATTCTGTCTGTGCATCATAAGAAAATGTTTTGATGGAATATTATGTTATTTGATGCATTTCATAAAATGCATGTTCAGATAAAGGCATTGTGATCAGAGTAGCCAGTCTGAAAAAGATTTAAGCTCAGAATTCTACACGTAGAGCTTTGCTCCATGATTTCTGTATCTGAGTGAGCCCAATGGGCCAGTATCTGTATCTATATCTGAAAGGTGCTTGATCACAATAGATAATAATGAATCTGGAGTCTTATATGCATCTGCATTTTTATATTTATGATTGTGAAACCTTTTTTGAAATTGAGATGATAAAGTGATATGTCATGATATTGTGATTGATTAGGTTATACATGTTCTGAAAGAATGTATGTGAGATGTGTGACATTCATTATGTCTTACTGAGATGGAAAATGTTTGTGAAATTGGTTGGTTGTGTGATATTTGTGTATTTGACTTGAGTGAGATCATTAATGGTGGCTCACTCATTGAGTTCACAAAACTCATCAAAAATTGCAACTTGGCTTTTCAGGTACGAGTCAGGAGACCTAGTTCCTAAGATTTTCTAGAGGAACATTTTGGATTAAGAAATGGCTCAAAGGTCTATTAGCTGACATCAGAGGAGTTATAGATTGTATTTTGTAGTTTTTTTGACTTATAGAACTTTTGAATAACAGATTGTAAACTTTCTTATGTTTGGTTATGTAAATATTTGTTTTAATGACTACAATGTAAACTTTTGTGAATGAATGAGATAAAGTGATGAGGTTTCAATTATTGTGTATTCTTTATGATGACATGAGATTATGTTTGCTCTATCATACCATTGTCATAGGATATGTTCTTGAATGTCCTCTGGATGTCTGGGTATATATTCTATGGTAGTGGGATGCTACAAGTAAAGCCTTTGAAGAAATATATATGTAACAAATGCAAAGTACTATTTCTTTTTTTTCCTTCAGTTAGAAAAAATGCAAAGAGTGATATAAGAGGGAAACGGTGGATTGGAAAGTAACCAAGGCAGGTCTTGATTCTTCATCGTGACCGGCTAAATAGGTGAATCCTTCTGCGAGTTCAGCAGAAAATTCATCGGCTATAAAGTTTTCTGCATTGCAAAAACAAGAATTATAAAACAAAAAGTAACCAAAAAATAGAGGGATTGATAGATTTTAAGCTAACGTTTGTTCTTTATTTTTAACTCGTGGCTAATGGAACAAAAAGGAAAATGAATGATTATGAAAAACACAAGACTGAAAAGTAGTAGAAAAAGGATAAGAAAAAACTTATCTACAAAATATGGTGGTAGTAATCATATGATAATGGAGGTTGTTACAATACAAATCACTATGTTATCTCTCCAAGAAAGGCAAGCCCTTAAACTCTTTGCAGCCTTCTTCACGTTATCACTTTTAGCTCTCAAAAACCATCCAACATAGTGTTGTTGCAAAATATCTCCTATGATTAGGTAGAACATAAAGTTAATGCCAATAGTTATTTCCTCCAGTAATAATATAATCTTGAAGATTTAGACAATAGAAACATTACAGGCTTTTATCTAAAATTGAACATTTGGAATGCAAATAAAATACTTGACATCAAGCATTAAAATTGAAAAGGGAAGTATTCATAATTATGATGGAGAAATGAGGCAGAAATACAATAAAATTTAATCTTGACCCATGAAAGAAAATTAACGATCAAAATACACAAGACCCCTACTTGCTTTAACAAGAGAGGAGTTGGTTTTCTTAAAAGCTCCAGCACAACTTCATTTTTCTCATTAAGTTGATTTCATGTTTATTTCTTGCCCATTTCGAAAAAAATGAAGTAATATCAAGGGAAAGAAAGAAGGGCAGATAAGTTGGAAATCTTCTGCTTTATGCAACAATTGAAAACATAGGGAAATAATATAGTTTAGTAGTTGGACTACAGTATTAACTTTTGTCAATGTGTTTTTTTTTCATTTGTTTTCCTGACAATAATATTTAATTGATTGGAACTAGAAAAGGGGACTTGATATGACATGCATACTCTTGTTTGTTTGTTCATGTTTTTAAATTATCTTTATAGAAGCATAAATTATAGATTGATAGGAAAATTAGAATTTAAGATTTAGTCAGCTATGATAGATAATTTAAGGTTAACAGTGAATGTGTTATTTTCCCAAGCGCCTCAAGTTTTAAGAATGTGAGGTTATAAATGAACCACCAACTTGATATGGGAGAATTTTTGTCAGCCTGTGATCTAATCTTTTTATATTGGATTTTCCCACTCAATAATTCTCAACAACTGGATATTTCCACTCAATTATTGCAAAGATTTGTGTCAGATAATCTAATGTTATCACCTATTAAGTCATGTTGCATCTTAAAATCTATGACGTACATATTTGTTGCATGCCTTTGTGTTTTTATGCAAGTGCAGATTTTGGGTTGGTAAGTTAAATTGTTCAGTCAAGTAAAGACAACCAAAATTTATTACTCTGAGGGCTTCCCAACTCAATAACTCTTAATGTTTATGCCATGATGTCAAAATTTTGCATTTTTGGCTTATTTTAAAGAGTTCTAGAGAGGACGAATCGATACATATTTCTCCATTTTCATATCAGAAACAAACAGGGAAAAAGAATAGAAAATAAACACACCCATCGATGGCCGATGTGGAGCAAATATCCCTCTTAAAATAGCAGGAAAACTAGCAATATTATTTTTTCTGAACTTTAAGAATCAAAACGAAACTGGTATTGCTAAAACAATAATATTAGCAAAAAGCAAGTAGAGCGTAGGCGCAACAAAAATATTAGCAAAAAGCAACTTGATTGTAGGGATGGTCCAACTGTGTAAGCCATTGATGATCCAAATGGCTTAGGTGATGATGATGATGAAGGAGGCGTCAGGGCAGATGCTGGGACATTAATAGGTTTGACCAACAGTGCAATAACAGTTGAAATTACAGAGGAAATAATGTCCTCATCTTGAATTCAAAGTGATTGGAGTAGGGTTTGTCAAACCAACAAAATAAGAACCTTGCTAACTTGAACAACATCATAAAACTTATTTGCAAAATTAAACGGTGAACATCGATCAATTAAGAAATTTTTTTTCACTAACTGGAATTTCATGCATTCATAAGACCTATATGCGATAGCTACGCACCGCAAACTTACAGAAGCCATTTCTTCTATAGATTTCTTAAAAAAGGACAGCTGCAACCAAAGGCCAGTTTCAATCAAAGGAAACCTCTGATTACTCCATCACAAAAGGTAAACATTCTCACTAACCTTTTCTTCATTCATAAGTTCTATGTTATCATTTGCATTAATGTATTTTTCACGCAAGGCTAGGAAAATTTCAGCGGCCTCTTTCTAATGTAAATGCACTTAAGAGTCAGGCTGCAAGATAAATCTCTCATTCAAGCACACATCGTGATTTGAAATATGAAAAAGCAATGCTCTATATACCAGTCATAACTATAGAATTGCAAACTAGCTATATCATATGCACATTTTCTTGCTTCTTGCTTCCAAGTGCAAACTGAATGCTTAATTAAGACATTATGCATGCTTTAGCTAGTAATTGAATAGAAACGTCAATGGGAACAACTAATTTGACCATTAATTAATGTACAAGAGTATGGGAAGAGATCTTGGAATCACTAATCCAAATATTACAGCTCCAATTCTACTAATCATAGGCGAGAAAGACTATTTGCTGAAGTTCCCTAACATCGATACTTACTTAAGGAGCGGAAAAGTGAAGAAGTTTGTGCCTAATATGGATGTCATCTTCTTAAAAGAAGGGAACCATTTCATTCATGAAAAGCTTCCAAAGAAGGTCAATAAAGTTATTATCAAGTTCCTCAACAATCACAGCCATTAAAAAGATCTTTGGAGTGGTGTATAATGACATAGATCTTCACAAATCTACTTTATATATCCTTTGACCCTGTTGACTCATAGTAGAGGTCATTATTATTGGATTACCATGTTATTCCCTCGAATTATAAAACTTTATTTACTCTCAGATGGAGTTCCATTCCATTTTCTGCTCATTTTGATATGCCAAAAACAATATTTATGAA
The DNA here is from genome assembly GCA_027568915.1 of Erythroxylum roraimae. Taxonomy (NCBI): domain Eukaryota; kingdom Viridiplantae; phylum Streptophyta; class Magnoliopsida; order Malpighiales; family Erythroxylaceae; genus Erythroxylum; species Erythroxylum roraimae. Next base: position 2,882 of record JAOSBL010133640.1, on the reverse strand, counting down.
GTTGAAACGTTTTTTCAAAAAATTCACTTAAATGTTTTGAACTGTTGAACTAATGTGAAAGAATTATTGTTGGGTGCCATTTATTTATAAAGACCAATCCGTCTTCTTGTTGCTTCTACAATTCAAATGTAATTTATGAGTTAAAGTGCACAAGATTAATGCACCTAAAAACAAATTTGAGAAAATTTTTAATGGATGCATTATAAAAATAAATGTTAATATGATTGTCGCCACGCCATCCTATCAAATCTCAAATATCACTGTCACCACGCGATCCTATCGAATCTCAAGTATGACTGTCGCCACGGCTTCCTATCAAGTCCCAAATTTGACTACACAATATTAAAACTAAAAAAGAGTGAAGATAAGAGATAGGTCAACACCTCTCTATCCTCTAATGACAAGGTGGTAGCAAGAGTGAGGATGGTCGTGGGGTGGAGGGAGAGATGGTCGAAGATGGTAGGTGGTGAAGGGTGTATGCCCCCTCTACTACATAGCTTCTTCATGGTACTGTTAAGCTTGCTAATAGTCTGTGATGAAAGATTCTTCAATAATAGGAATGTGGACTTTGAGATGATTAGATTAGAGAGAGAGAACAAGTTGGGGGTTGATCTGTTCTCTATTTGTTATTGTAAATTCCGATAGAATGTAATAAATTCCCAAAATTTCTTGTTTGGCCTCATAGTTTTGAGCACAAATAAAAACAGAAAAATTAAACGCAGAAATATGAATTTAACACCTGGGATTTAGTAACTCAGTTCGATACACCTTGCTTACATCTATGGGATCCTCACCTAGCTTAATTACTTTCATCTCTGCTATAGGCTTTACTGAGCCGACTCACTCCACTATCCCTTGTCCTCACAACTGTTAAAAGTAAATTACTCCCAATAACATGATTACCTCGTGTTAACCTCAACATAAGATTTTCTCAACAATGTTTGATAATAAATGATGAAAATAAAATAACTTAAGTGATTGAAATAACAACGACCATAAACAAAGACACTTAAGAAACAAAACAACTTCCTTAACAATGTAGTTCCGTTAACAAAAGAATGGAAAGTTGTCCACCAATAACTCTACTGCGAACCTTTGATATTATTACTGAAACATCTCACACATAGCAATCACAAAAATCAACAAACGAGCAAATGTTTCATTACCGAAAAATCATAAACAAAAGAGTTGCAATCCCACAAAAATTGCTGAACGTTTTCAGCCAAGAAACACACCAAGACAGCCCAGAAAAAAATCATGCAACAGATAGAAAACGCAAACACATCTGTACGTTGTTCCTCTCAAAGAACTAATTAAGAAGGTGTCCAAAAATCGCACAAAATCAACAATCATATAGCCCTCTATTGTCTTGCAAAGATGGAGACTACGTAACTACTAAAATCATCGCAATCAACAACACAATGCAGTCTTCAAGAGTTATTCAATGGTAATAGAAAATGCAGTTGCAGAGAATATCCATCAACATAGAAAAACAACCCACACAGATACGTAATCCTTGATAGAAAAACCAGAAAATAAATAAGTTGCAAAACTCCCAAACAACACCCTCAATTTTCGTTGAATGATAAAAGAATACCTAGCCACAGAAAGTCGTGTAATCATCCAAAACACATCACACAATAACAGATCAACTAGTCAAGTTTTGTGAAAAAAAAGATAAAAATCACAACTGTTAAAGTACCACTCAATCAACGACACAACCAGAAGAAAAAACACAACACTCCAACACCTCAGCCAGGTAATGTAATTCACTAGAAAAGGTTGCAACAGATTCGTAATCCTTAACCTTAAAAATCAGCAACACATTAGATGATATATTGATTCAATTGGCTGCAGAATATTGTCAATAATCACCATAAAAACCTAGCTACCAAACACAACACTACTTTTCATTTTAAAATGCCAAAAATAACATAGTTGCAACCCCAAAACTTACATTAATACTTTAACAACTTCTTGAAAACCCATTTGCACCTTATGGGCTTTATCACTTCGGGTGGGTCAACCAAAGTCTACACTTAGTTTTCATACATGGAATCCATTTTAAATTTCATAGCTTGAAGCCATTTTTCAGATTCTGAACTCTTCAGAACCTCCTCATAGTTAGTAGGCTCATCATCTTCTATGAGCAATACATCGTTAGATTCACTTATGAAAAATCTGTATCTCTCGGGAACATGAAGTTTCCTACCTGACCTACGAACTTCTTGTGTTTTAAAAGGTTGAACTATTGTTTCATCTTCATGAATAATAGTCTCGGGTCCAGGCAGTTGATCTACATCTATTTGAGCATCTTGAACTTCCACAAGTTCAATTTTTCTTCCACTGTCTTCTCTTAAAAGAAACTCTTTCTCTAAAAAGACAACATGTTTTGAAACAAGTACCTTTTTTTTCTTTTCTGAAACATGGTTGAACTGATATCTTATAGTTTCCTTAGGATATCCTACAAACAGACACTTGTCAGATTTAGCTTCAAGCTTATCTGACTGAATCTGCTTCACATAAGCAGGACAACACCAAACTTTCATATGAGAAAGATAGGCTTATTGTTAGTCCATATCTCATATGGAGTAACATCAACTGACTTGGATGGGACTCTGTTTAATATATAAATAGAAGTTTCGAGTGTATACCCCCAAAAGGAATTTGGTAAATTCTCTAAACCCATCATAGACCTCACCATGTCTAACAGTGTTCGGTTTCTGCTCTCAGCTACACCATTGTGTTGTGGTGTGTTAGGTGTGTAGGGAAATCCCGGTGCGAGTATCATATACCCGCAGTGCGGAAAAACAAAAATTTTGTTGCCGGGACATTCCCGAAAGCTAGGATCCATGTGTCTCTATAAAATGTCAAACCATAAC
>JAOSBL010133604.1:0-16273 GCA_027568915.1 Erythroxylum roraimae | reverse complement strand
TTTCAGTTCGATTCGAATTCGATTTCGTTTTCGCTTTTGTGTTGCCGCTTTCGTTTCGCTTCGCTCTCTTCGTGCTCATTTTCTATTTCCATTTTCAATTCGCTTTGCTTTCGTTTGTATTCCGTTCTTTCGGCTTTTCTTCCGTTCTTTCGTTTTTGCTCTTTGCTATTCGTTTTGCTTTGGATTCGTTCTTTTGCTTTCGGTTTTTTTTCGCTTGTCCGGTTGGGTTTCGGTATTCGAGATCGGGTCCCAACAAACAGAGTATGGTAAAGCTTTACAAAGAACACATAAAGGATCATTTTATGAACTGAACCTATCTTTAGTCCAGATTTTGCCTAATATAAGGGATCATTTTATGAACTGACCCTATCTTTAGAGACAATTTGCTTAATATGGCTACCCAACATGTAACTAAAGCCTTTGGATTTACAAGATTTTTCCATACGAGATTAGCCTATTGCATCATAGGATAATGCATTTTAATTTTATGTATGAAGATAGCATTAGAATAGAGACTAGACTGTTAGTGTCAAAATAAGAGCATGTGGAAGATATATATTAGGGGAATAGTTTGGCAAATTGTCTATAATGAAGGATGTACCCTTGTGTTATCAATTCCACGTGTTATTTTGTATGATCTCTGACACCTTACAATATAGTGAAAATCTACTTACTAATAAATTAAGCTTGAATTTGCAAATGAGGGGGTTGATAGGACTCCAATGATCATACTAAAACTAAGTTACACATTCATTGCCATTTCAATAAAAGGCTAAGAGTGATCCCTACATTCTTTCAAATTCCATCTAGTCTAAATAGCCTCTTTATCATAAATGATTCTCTAAATCCATTTGGCTAAAAGAACCTACATTTTGCATTTTGATGACAGTAATCCAAGTCCACTGTCTTTCTTGGTAAAACATATTTGTTCCCATTTCACCTTGGCTCCATAAAAGTTTTTAGATTGCTAGAATATTGAAAATTTTTAATCCTTTCAAGTTCCTTAATGGTTCTTTTTGGAAGGACCAGATAGGATCCCCAGTTAATGTGTAGGTTAGAAATGAAACTTTTTATTAGTTTCATTCTTCCTATAAGTGAAATGTGTCTATTATGCCAAGCCATTATTCTTCTCTTTGTTGAGTTAATGATTGAAACACAATATGAAAACTTGGGCTTTCTAGAGAATATAGCTAATCTAAGGTAAGTGAGTGGTTAAGTTTTGCACTTACATACCTGAAATCAGTTAAAGTATATTACCATTTGCAATACTTGCTAAGAGCAAGAGTTTACTTTTATTAAAATTTATCTTTAGTCTTAACATATTAGAAAAGAGACTGATGAAGTTCGTAGTGATTTCAGTGATTGAGGGGTGTGTCCATAGAATAACAACAAATCATATGCATACCTTAAAGAGAATAGCTTTAATTCTTTTCATTTATAATGGAATTTAAAGTTTATAGTCTCATCAATCTTCCTAGAAGTTATTCTATGTAATACTTATATATCTAAGGTAAAAAGATGGGTCAATATATGGTCTTTCCTATCTAATTCCTCTTGCCCCTTTGAATATTGTTGTAGGTTCACCCTTGATAAGTACTGAGAAAGAGGTGGTTATTATGCAAGATCTATTCTAAGAGATGAAAGTATCCAAGAAATTGAAAGCTATAAGGTAGTTGATGATGAAGTCCCAATCAATAGATTAAAAAGTTTTATACAGATCTATTTTAAGGTATAAATTGGTATGGATTGATTGTTGTAATAATCATTGGATAGCCACTGAGCCAGTAAAAGGTTATCTCTCATCTGTTTACCTTCTATGAATGCACTTTAACTATAATGTATGATTGAAGGAAGAACTCCCTAAATCTGGTTGCCAAGATCTTAAAAAATTATTTTATATAATAGGTTGCAATACGTAATAGTTCTAAAGTCTTACAAAGAAGAAATATTTTTCTTCTTATGGATAAGGCTGAGGTATCTTTTATCTAATTCTTTAAGCATTTTACCAGTAAAGAACTTCCGAACACAATCAACAACTAATATTCCTATTGTATTCCATATGTTTTAGAAAAAGCAAGCATTAAAACCATTTAGCCTAGGTGCTTTATTAGGTCTAAATCTAAACATCACTCTCTTGATTTCATCTTGTGTTATTGACCTAGTAATAGAGGAGCTAATCTCTAGGTTTAGAATTGATTGAATGAAAGTTGATAGACTCTGAAATGAGAAAGTACAATTGGAAGGAGTTCTAAGAAGTTTTTGTTAATAGTTGAAAACATTCCTTCGTAAAGGTTTGTTTAGTATGTGGATTTCTTAAGTCATCAGTGAGTACATTGATTTTATTGTTGTTTTATGAGCAAGAAGAGAAGAAAAAGAAACTAATGCATTTCTCTGCTTCTTTAAGCCAATGAATTCTTACTTTTTCTTTAAGGTAAGAGTTATAGATTGCAAGAGCAAGGTTATAATTTTGGAAGGTCTACTGTTTTAAAATTTTAAGATTAGAATTATCAAAATAGTTGTATAACTCAGATTTGTAATGTAGAAGTTGAGCTTTGGAGTTATTTAGTTGAGCTTCTATGTTTAGGAATAAGGATTTTTTTAGAAACTTGAGTTTATACTTAATACATTTTAACTTGATGACTAATTGATAAGCTTTATAACTAGTTATAACACAATTTAACCTTATATTAATAACTTCTTAAAAATCATTAACTTTTAGCATAAGATTACATAATCTGAAGGGTGGGCTAAAAGTGACTAAATTTAACATGCTTTTGACCTTAATAGTGGAGTGATTAGAGGTAAGAGGAGGATTGAAACTAGCATAAATCAGATGAAATTTGTCTAACCATTGGTTGTTAACAAGAATTCTCTCCGTTTTTTCCTCGGGAAAGAGATTCCAAATTGCTTGTTTGACCAGTAAATAATTCAACAAAAAAGTTCATACCTTTAATTTCAGGAAAGGAAGTGAGATAGGATAATTCATTTTCGTTTCAGTTTTTTCCTATAGAAACTCCCTCATCCTCATAAGCTTTTAGAATACAATTGAAATCACCACCAAGGATCCATAAAAGGTTTACAGAAGGCTGTATGTCCTTAAGCATGTTCCACAAAGTATGTCCATGAAAGCCTAAATTAGATGCATAAATGGCCGATATGAAAAATGGGTAAGCGTCTCTAGGTGAAGTGCATTGAAGATGAATCACATGAAATGAAGAAAGGATCTCACATACTTGCATGGGTGCTGGATTGAAACTAATTGAATTTCTACCGTTATAGTCTTTTGGTCATGATTGTCCCCCATGCATAATAGTGATAAGCTATATTTCCAGCTCGCGAGTTTTTCTACACTTTCAACATTTCAGGTTTATTTTTGGAACCAAATTAAATGGGGAAACCCTAAAAAGAATCCTAGAAGCCTCAATAAATATTAAAGAATAAGAAAAACATGACAAAAAGGCAGCAGCCACCAAATTCAAAGAAGATTAAGAGAAGACATCAAAGAGAGCTTCAAAGAATTCCAGATTTTCAATTCAAGATTCCAACTAGTTTCTCTTTTTTTTTCCTTTTATTTTCTTTCATTGTCTTGAAAGTTTATTTAGATTATTATAATGTTTAACATTCTTTTGGCTTTCTAAATCCATATTAGGGATTGTTTTTAATTGTTTTGTTGAACTTTATTCTTGGTAAATTCAATACATATATCAATGCTTTGTAATAATTGTTGTGCTTAAATTTGGTAATAAATTGAGAGAGTGAATCAAGTTATTTGTGATAAGGTGCACAAAAAGAGTTAGTAGCTTAATATACTTGCAATTATCAGATTAATTAACAGTTAAATAGGGATCTTAATTGTGAAATTAATTATCCTTAGGATTACTTTAAATCTAATTGAATAAGGAGTAGTTTTGTGAATTGAGAGATTACAATTCTATGATTATCGAATTCAATTAGGGTTACTTCATTAAATCTAGAGAGAGGGTAATCAAAACTTTAGGATAGCTACGATCAAACATAAATTAATCATAAAGATAAAAGGGAAAACAAAAAAAGATAAAATAATTCCTATGTCTCTAACTTTGATCAATTAAAATAATTCATATGTCTTTAACTTTGATCAACCTTATTTTATTGGCAGCTCAATTATTTACTTGTTTCATTTTATTAGTTGTTTTAATTTCAATCATTTATTTTTATTCAAATCAATCTTTAGTACCTCAGACAATGTTCTATTAAAGTTTTTAGGGTTCTAATTAGTCCTGGTGGGAATGATACTATTTGTACTATAAGTTACAATCCTTATACTTGTCGTATTGAAAATTTTCATATAAAACTTATCAACAAGTTTTTGGTCCCGTTGTCAGGGATTAATTTAACATCTCCTACAAATTGAATTCTTTTGATTTAAGGATTTGATATTTTTCTTGAGTGATTACAAGTACCTGAGTACAAAAATTTTTAAAAAAGAAAGTTGAGCATCTTCAAACAGAGAAACTTGTTGATTTTTTTCCAACCCATTGAAGGCATTATAGCATGGATGGGAGTTACTATAATACATATAATCTTGGGTGATAATCCACCTAAATTATTCATGGATTAATAATGTAGGAAAAAACATCAAAACATAAGATCTACTAAGTTTCCTACAGGATAGGGTTGGATCCTTAGGGTCAAAGTTGGATAAGTTAATGGAAGTGCTAAGCTCCAATTTTGATAACCAATGTGAAATTCAGAGAAGGATGGAAGCCATATTTGATCATAATGAAGACCACTCCTCTTCCAATATCTTGAAGGTTCAAATGGAGCAACTTTCTAATGCATTGTTAATAAGGAATATGGGGAGTCTTCTAAGTGACACAGAAGCACAATCGACATCCATCTTGTCTTGTGATATTTGTTGTGGTAACCATCACAATTTTCAACGTCAAGAACCAGATTATATGTGGAAGCATCCATATTGCTTGCGAAATTGGTCTCAGAATACACTATATAAGCACAATGATAATTTAGAATGTAGCAACTCTTACGTTGTTGCTTTGAACTATTATGCTTCAAATGAATCTTTAATGGAAGATCTTACCAACGGTGAAGTTAGTCACCGTGTCTTCTAAGAAAGTTTTGATTTATTCTAAGACACTAAGCTAGATACATCATATGATTAGATCCCATTAATGCCAATGAGTGACGAGGAGGAAAAGGTCAATGATATAAATGAAGTTGCAATTCAAAAAGAGAAAGAAGAACAAACAATATAGGAGATAGAGATTGAAGAAGAAAAGGAAGCCTTTGTTTAGTTTAGTGGCCTATAAATAAGCTACAAATTGCAAGAAAACCAAAATGACATAATTAATCAAATTAAACAATCCAAGAAAATTCACTAATGTCCTTTTCCATAACAAATTTTCATAAAAATAGGGAATGATGAAACTCCCTAAATCGTCATTGAACTCTAACAATATGCATTATGGAATGGTGAAATGCTCTTCTTCTTCCTCATTCACCTTCATCCCATCTTCTTTATCCACTTCGTCAATAGAGACTTTCGTATCTTCTTCAACCTCTATGTCCTCTATCCTCTGTTATTTGTTCTCTTCTTCTTCCTTCGAAGATTTAACTACATTATTTCTCATGAATGAGTTGCCCTCCTTTGGATTTTTCAGTCCCTTATTCATATTAAATTTCACTTGTTACCAAGAATTAGTGTACATCTTAGATCCTCTTCAAAGTTTAGCACGACAAAATCCACAGGAATTATAAACTTATCCACTTTTACCCTGCACATCCTCCACTATACCGAATGGTTTCTTTATTGATTGAGCCATTAAATGAATAAGCATAAAAGTTAGCGTCACATCACTTAGCCCCAATTCCCTAAAAATCAATAAAGGCATAAGGTTTGTACTTACACCTGAGTGACATAAGCATTTAGAAAGCTCTAAATTAACCAACTACACAAGGTATAGTAAAACTCCCTTGATCTATCAACTATGAGGGCATATAGTTGGTAATTATGGCGCTGCAACTTTTTTTCATGGAGATCATTTGATTGTCATCCCAAGTCTGCTTGTTTGATAATATGTCTTTGAGAAATTTTGCATACATGGGTATGTTCTTCAAGACTTCCACAAAGGGCAAGGTAATTTTCAATTTCTTTAGCTTTTCTACAAACGTTGCAAATTGTATATCCAATTCATTCTTTTGAAGTCATTATGGGAATGTTATTTTCCGTGGGTAAGGTGGAGAAGGAACATAGGGAGGGTCTTTATTCTTAGTTTCATCCATTTTATACTTCTCTTGGTCCTCTACAAGGTGGGTTCAGCTTGTTTTTCTACTAGTTCTTCTAGCTCTTTCCCACTCCTAAATGTGATAGCTTTAAATTACTCTCTTTACTAAAGAGGTTCTCCACACTTCTTTTAAAGAATTCATTGTCAAGCTGGCCCACTTAAACCTTTAGATTGTGAACAAAAGAGGCATGATCTTCTATTACTTATTCAAATTCACCTTTTATACTTGGAATCCTATGAATTAGACTCGTTTTTTTGAAATTTTGGTAGACTTTGAGTTCCTAATTAAGTCCTTACATTGTTAGACTAAAAGAAATTTGGGTGGTTCTACCACCCAAGGTTGTACATGTTCTAGTAAGGATCATTACTTCCCCAACTAACTTATACTCCCATGAAGTTAAATTGATGCACGTATGTTGTTTTCCACTAGGAAGCAATCAGCTGTGATATAGGTCTCTCATCTGTATAGGTTACATCCATTCTAAATTGCTTTGAATAGGGAGAAAGAGGCGATTATCAAGCTATTCAATTGCTTAGTGAGGTGTCGATCTTATCTTGCAATGCTGTCACTGAATCCACAATAATCATTCCTTCCAGATCTAAGAAGGTAGATTGTTTTCTACTTCATTCCGATTTCCAAAGACCACTATTGTTTGCCATCTCTTCAAACAAATCGTGTGTCATTTGTAATGGTGGTAGTATATTTCCTTAATGATAGACGTTGAACCCTAGCCTCATGAAGTCCATAAGGGTCATTTGCTCTTTATGTTGTATTTCCTCCACCATCATTCTTTCTATCTCTTCTTGGCATTTAACTCTTCAAATTCCTCGTTCTTGCCATGTGATGTCTAGATTGATGTGTCTTCTACTTTACGTCCAAACTTCCTTCTTTTTTCTTTTTTTTAATCTGTTAGGATTGGGTACCTCAATCACACAAGAAAAGGGTAACAATTCCTTAAATCAAAGGAATTCAAATCATCCTAATGTTAAAATCCCTAGCAACAACACCAAAAACTTGTTGAGCAAGTTTTATATCTAACAAAACTCTTAATACTTGCATGTATATATATCGTATATTATAGTACCGAAAGGTATAGTTCCTATAAGGATTATTCAATAGCTAACAATCTGAGCCTAACTTTGTCTAAGATTAAAAGAAATTGATTTTAATAAGAATAAATAACAATAATTGAAATAGAATAATAAAACAAAGCAATTAAATCAAATAAGAAGTGAGCTGCCAAATTAATTTTAGGTTTGATCAAGGATGAATGCTTAGGATTTATTCTTTCATTATTTTGTTCCCTTGATGATTCTCTCTTAAGACCTAGTCAATTAACCCTAATTGAGTCCAAAATTCTAGAATTTGCTACCTCTCGATTAAAAAAACTTCCTAACATTTTCAATTAGATTTGAAGTTATCTATTGGATAATCAAGTTCTCACACAAGATTTCTCTTCAAATGAATGTTGATTTGATAATTGCATAACTTGATAAATCACTAATTCTCATTGCACATCCTAATTTGAATATTTTTGACTCACTTTCTCAGTTTATTGTCAAAGTATGAACATACATAGTTATCATAACATCAAAATTTTGTATTGAATCAATAAAGATCAAAGTCACAAAATAAATTCAAAATAAACCCTAATCTAGAAATTAGAAGCTCATAAATGTAATCATTTGGGAATTCAGCTTACACATCAAGTTTTATGAAAGTAACAAAAGGAAATAAAGAAAAACTTAGTTTGAAGCTTGGTCTAGAAAACTTGAATTCTGGACGTTCTTCTTGATCTCCCATGTTTGATACAATTTTGTATGATGGATGCTACTTTTTTATGTCTTTCACGTTCTTAACTAGTATTTTAGGGTCCTAGGGTTGTTTTTAGGGTTTCCCCGCTTCATTTGGTTCTGAAAATACTCCCATAACCTTAGATACAAAAAAGGTCATGCTTGAAAAATGCTATCATGATCGTGACATGGGTGTCATGATCGTGCTTCTAGAAATTCCTTTCTATCACAATTATGACCTGTATTATTTAGCTTTTATTAATTTACTAGTTTCCATCACTAACAAACACGCCAAACACCTCGTGAAACATAAAATTATGTTCCAACTTTTACTACACTTAGAATACAAACAAACATTATCATTAACATAATTCTAATCCTATACACACGATAATCATATAAGAAACACTCAAAAGAACACTTAACATCTAAGAAAACATAGTATAATTTACATCTATTAGTAGGATTTATGATTCATTGTCATAACCACAACTCACAATGGAAGGATGAAGCAAACAATATTTTTATAGAAGTCAGGATATATCTTCGCAATACAAAACATCACCATATGGGAGATAAAGTTGTTTTGATTTTTTTGGAGGCTCAATCGATGTCTATGTTGTGTTGAGAAAATTGTCGAAGTACTTACTAAAATCATAAATATCGAGTACAGACCTATACGTGGGAGCGACTAAACATGTACAATCAACCTCAAGGTGTACTATACAAGAACAACTACAATTCAAAGTGGAGCAACTCTAATGCCTATGGATGTAACGATTACGCCCTAACTGAATATTTACAACACCAAACACCTCCAGTTAATGAGCCAACTCTAAAAGATATGACGACCGATTTCATTCAAGAATCGATCATGAGGCATCAGAAAATATAGGCTCATATATAAAATTTGGTGAATCTGATGGACCAAATGTCAGATATAATATTTGATGAGATGTAAGGGTGTTTGCCTAGTAATATTGAAGCAGAACTTACTAAATGTGGATTGGCAATCACCCTTAGTAGCAAAAAAGAGCTCCTAATAGAAGAAGAAGAGGAAGAGAAAGAGAAAGACAGTATTATAGAAAAAATAATGGAACTTTTGGTTAAAATGAAAGTTGATCGACGTGAATTTGAGAGTGAAAAAAAGATAAAGGTTGGCTTTATGAATGGAGGGATATTCCAAGAAGAGCTTCCTAAAGAAGAAAGTGAAGAAACCTCCATCCAAGAAGAAGAAGTAGAGAATTAGCAGGAGATAATTGAAGATGATAAGCCGAAAACCTCTGTATAGAGCGAAGAAGAAGATTAAACAGAGATGGTTAAGGAAGAACTGACAGAGGATCCAAATAAGGAAACTACTGGTGAATTGTTGGTAGTGTACTTAATTACGGAGGGTTCCCAATTCCTCGAAAACAAACTATTCAAGTCAACCAACAATTCAAGGAGTTTTGTTTTTCCCTCTTTTATTAATAGTTCGTCATTGAAAAGGACATTAATGCATGCAAGTGGATTTATTAATATGATAAATTATGTCCTTTCTATTATTTTGCAGCAGGTGGCTTATTTACAGGCTACAAAACCCCTATGCAGAGAAACGACTAGAAGTAAGACATTGATCATATACATGGGATGAGGGTAATGTGTAGGTTACGTCAAGCTAATGATGTTAAACAAGTGCTGCTTGGGAGGCAACACATGAATTAGGATAGATTTTATTTTATTTTCATGGCTTTTAGTTATTTTCGTTTTAGTTATTTTTATTTTATTTTATCTTTTTATCCCTTTCTTTATTCTTATATTTTGCAAGGATGTAATTTACAATTGGATGGATCTGAAATCAGAAAATTGTCATAATTAGGAAATTATCAAAAAAACCCTCTCACTTTTATAGATATTTGTATTGTGTACACTAGGAACAACATACAACTTTAAGTTTGGGGATGAGTTTAATGAATTTTTAGTAATTTCTTCAAGTTTATTATAATTTTGAATTGGTTGAAATCTATACATCAATACTATATTTTATTATTGAATATTGATTTGAATCAGTTTGCAAAAGGATGATGGTTAGAATAAAATTAGTTCTCTAAGTCATTTTTAGTAATCATTGAAATACTCAAGTTCAATGATATTGCATATTATTTATGCACAAAAACCTTTTTTTTAGAGCTTTTGAGCCTAAGAGAAATTTTTTTAAAATTTTAAAGTTTTTTTTCTTTCATATGTGTCATCATTATATAGTAAAATGATTCTAGAATTTACTCTTATTATACAAATTGAGACCATGTTTGTTAAATTAGATGCATTAACGTGATAAAGGCACTTAGATTTAATAACTTACCTTAACCTATTTCTTTGATAATTACCATATCCATAAACTTATCTTTTAGGAATAACCAAGTTGAGCCTTGGTCTTTTTCACTGATTAAATCCACGTATTAACCTTTATCCTATTTTTTCTAAAGACCTTTTTATTGTTTTGAATATTGAAGGTTATTCACATTATTTACTTGTTGAAAAATTGAAATTCTTGAAAGGTGCAATTTTTCTTGAATTGTGGTACTGAATGCTTGGAATTGGTTTTATTGAAAAAAAAGCAAAATCGTGAGTAAGTTTATGATACCAATAAAGTTGCAATGAAAGAACCTATGTGTATTTGTAAACAAGTCCTGAATATATTGTGTAGTAAATTTCCTTCAATTTATCCCTTTTTATTATCCTATTCATACCATACCTAAGCCCCATTACAACATGTATAAAGATCTTTGGAGTTTTGTTTCTAGTTTATACATAAATGGTGGAGATGTGATTTTATTGCAAGCCTGTGGTAAGAATTCTACTATGCATTGATTGAGAGTTTTGATACTTTTACCCTAAACACTTAAGTGCATTAAGTGACATCTTAGTCAGGGCATAAAGATTAATGTTTTTGACTTCAATGAGATTATAATATGGTTACTGTTTTTGACTTCAATGAGATTATGATATGATTACTATTAATATTGCTTAGAAAAGTTAATTTTAGGATAATTTGATTCTACTTGTATGTTAATTTGATTCAATAGGATATAATGATGTTATAGTATGAATGGACATATCAAAATTGATGAGGGATTGATGTGTAAGATTTATAATTTTGATTATGGTTTGCTTGAGGATAAGCAAAAGCTTAAGTGTGGGGATGCTTGATAGATTCATAATTGGTCATATTTATACCTCGTATTTGATATTTTTTCTTGATAACTTATACTTTTATCGTATATTTGGTTCTTAATTCACTCCAAGTGTGTTTAAATAGAACAATTACCTTCATGTACTTAAAGGAGAAGAATTTGGAAGAAAATAGGGCATAAAATGAACATTCGAAGCACAGAAGGGATACACAGTTGTGCATCATCCCGTTCACATCTCTCAAGCTGCGCAGATTCATGATTTTCAGAGATTTTGGTTATGCACAGTCGTACATTAGTTTATATCAACCAAAACCTTAGAATTTACTATAAAAAAAAGGTTTCTGGAGGCAAATTAGGAGAGCAGACATTAGGAAACGATTCCAGATATTGAGATCATTCTCAAGGAGCGATTTTTATATAAAAAAGTGGAAAACATAAAGAAATCATCTAATGACCCATCAAAATACAAGATCAAATCTCTATCTTACAAGAACATTCAATAGAATTGAAAAGGAAATTCAGAATTATGAACCCTTTTTTTCTCTATTCATTTTTCTTTCAGTTTATGTTTGATTTTGTGTTCTATCATGTGTAACTAGACATCTTGTTAGTGTTTAGGCTAGATGAACCCTATGTTTATACTTTAACAATTTTTTATTCTTTTATTAATGCAATTGGTTTGATTGATATATTGCGATTCGATTACGTGTTTATTTATATTCTAATAGATCCAAAATATTATATCATAACCTGTTTCATAACATAGAGATTGAGAAATCCTTGTTTGAATAAATCTACAGTAATTGGAAGGAGTTGATTACAACCTTAGATATAGGATGACATAAATCTTCCATATTAGAGTCAAACCTAATAGAGGGATTCATAAATTGATAAAGCAATCCTATAAACTTTGAGTTGAGTAATTTGGTTGAAAACATTAGGATAGTTGTTATTAAACTCAAAGTCAGCTATTAACATACCATAGGAATCTCCACAATCCAATAAATTAATTCAACAATTGTATAATAAAAGACCAAAATGTTAAGGGTTTTAGGGGGATTTGAAACCTAGATTCTAATTTTCTAGTATTGATAGATTACTAAATGCTTCCTTAATTCTCTGATTTAATCTTGTTTCCATTTATCTATCTTGCTTTAGTTTTATTTTCTTTTAAGTTAAAAATCAAAAACAATTTTGTGGTCTAGATAATAGGATAAAAGTAATTACTAGTTCTCGTAGTCCTCGTGAGATCAACCTGTACTTGCTGGTATTAGCTACAACTACGTCGTACACTTGAAGTTATTTCATAATTAACACTAAGAAAAAAAGTTAATAAGAATCCTACATGGAAAAGAGGATTTTTGGGAAAACTAAGGACAAAAGACAAATTAAAGTTCTAGATGAATGACACTAATTGTGTCTTACGCCGAAGAACTCAAGAATTGTTGGAAGCCAAACGTTTCTTAGAAGTTAGAACTATTAAATGAGAAATTTTGGCGATTAGTTATGAGTAAAGAACAAATGAATGAAAATTCTTAAATTAAAAATGATAGACAAGATTAAAGTAGTAAATGAGAAGGGTGGATAGATTCATGTTTTTGCTTTGGTGTTTTTGGTAGATAAGAGATTAGGAAATGGGAAGAATTAAGGTGAAAGTTAGAAGAAAAATGAAAGCGAAAATGAAGTTGAATATGTGTAGTGAGTTGATAATGAATGAGATATGAATTGTGTATGAACGATTGTTAAGTTGAAATGTGAATTAATTAAGGATGAGGTTAAGTTGAAATTAGGTATATGTGAAGAAGTTATTAACTTGAGATGATGATTTTTGAACATAAGTTATTGTGTGTGTGTGTGTGTGTGTGTGTGTGTGTGTGTGTACACACACATAAGTGAGAAAGTACAGAAAAGAAAGATAGGAATTATGAATGATGAGACGTGATTGAATGTGATGAGTCAAATGAGTTGAGATTTGAGAGTTTAATGAAGTCACTTTGGTAGTTGAATGGTTATGCTTAGGACATCCCAAGTTTGTACAGTGCAAATTTCAAGTCTTGCATAGGGGTAAAATTGTGTGCTGACTTTGGGGGAAATTTTGGATTAATCTAGGCTGAATTAGACAAAGTTGTCTTCTAAAAAGTTGTAGATTATCTTTCTAGCTTTCCAACAGTATATAGTATGAAATTTTTGGACATCTGAGTCGAAAGTTATGATCTTTATAAGTGGAGGTGTTCTAGAGAGTGTGGTCTGTGATTTAGAACTTGTAGAGATGTGAGGAAGACCTAGTAGAAGTATACGTCTTCTTATGCACTGTGCATCTTCTTATGCACTGTTCATCTTCTTATGCACTGTACATCTTCTTATCCATTGTAGACTAAATCATCTACCCGATTGTCTAGTCCAATTTTTAACCTCTAGATGATAGAATCTATCTTCAAGTCCTCATAGAAGTTGTAGATCTATGAGTCCTCTTTCAAATCTTCCAAGAATGATCTTGATCCAACATCTATAGGGAAAGTTATGCCAATTGTTCCAAGATAGGTCCTAGACTAAAACCTTCCTTCCTATCCACTATAGACTGAATCATCTACCCTATCGTCTGGTCCAATTTTAACCCTCTAGATGACAGAATCTATCTTCACGTTCTAATTAAAAGTTGTAGATCTATGAGTTCTCTTTCAAAATGTCTAAGAATGACCTCGACTGATATCTCTAGAGAAATTTATGCCAACTGTCCCAAATCGTCTGGTCCTTCATCTGGTTTTGTCTGACCTTTCGTCTGGGATCTTTTTACCCTATTGTCTGGTCTAATTTTGACCCTCTAGATGACAGAATCTATCATCAGTTCTTCATGAAAGTTGTATATCCAGAAGTCCTCTTTCAAATAATCTAAGAATGACCTTGGTCTAATATCTATAGAGAAAGTTATGCTAATTGTCCCGAGACAATCTCAATATGATGGAGGACAAAATCATGTTTGATTCTTTCGTCCATAACTTCATCATTAGACCTTCAAAAAAAGTGATTCTTTAACAATAGTTTCTTAACAGATTTCTCTATCTCTCCATGTAATTTGATAGCATTTGTTGGGGATTTGAAAAAGATTATTTGGATCAAAGTAAGGGTATCGGTTGGAAGAGTATAAATTGGATATTTTACTGAACATACTTTGTTATTTTGATGATATCTTGATTGGTAGATCTCCGAATGAGATTATTCTTATTTCAAAATAAACTAGAGACATATAGCTACAAATGATATGAAGGAAGTTAATTGTAAGTCAATCCCTAAGACTTTCAAATTCTGGATGGAAGTTGGGTATACTGTACTATTTCAGTCTAATAACAGTTTGAAAATATTTGGGCCCTAACTTTTAGATTTCTAAACCTAATCGAATGATTTTGGTGTCATTAGAAACTTAAGACAATGGGGAACATTTTTCTAGAAGAAAGTATTATCAGGTTATGTCATCTTCCTTTTCAGAATGTTCAAGGTTATTTTTGCCAAGACACTTAATCATAAAAAACATTAGGCATAAATGGAAGGTCAAATTGGACATTTCTCAATCATTAAGGGCATAATTGGAAGAAGAAGTGTTGTCTTACATTTTAAGAAGAGAGAAGAAAGAAAATGGAAAAGAAAAAGAGAGAGTTTCATGAAGAAGAGAAAGAAATACGAAGAGAATAAGAGAAAGAGAGAAAGAAGAGAAAACAAGCTAGGGTTTAATTTTTCTTAGTTTTCAAGAGAGATTTTAGTGCTGTTCAAGAAGGGAAAAGGGTAGAGGAAGAGAATGAAGTAAATCACACATTAGTATAGACTTTACGTTCAATATACAAAATACACAAGAAGGGGGGTTGAATTATGTATCCTTTTTCTTGAATACAATCCCCTTTTATATTTCTTTGAAAACTTGCTTTTTCAAAGCTATTGAGTAAAAATCGCAATGTATTGCAATTAACTTCTAAGTACTTGTATAAAACAATAGAAATTAAAATTCGAGAGTTAGAGAGTAGAAACAACAATTTTATCCTGGTTCACCCCAAACCGTGGGCTACGTCTAGTCCTCAGAATCCTTTCTAAGATTTCACTATTCTTTTCAACTGTACAAGTATTCTTTTCATAGAGCCTCTTTAGGTCTCTTACAGTAAGTATTATTTTTCTCACTTAGCCTCTTCAGGCTCTCAGCTTTTCCTCTCTCTTTATAGAAAGATATTGCGAGCTTTGTTACAAAAAAATGATAGCTATAGTGTTTCGCGTAACAAATATTTAAGATCACTATCTCAAATCGCTAAGCTTTTTCGCTAACTTTAAAATCACTAGCTTTTTCAGTCTTCGACTCCAACTCGTATTTATAGCCTTCGTCTTCAACTGCTTCTTGATAACCGCTTCTTTCTTCTTGTTTCTTAATCTTTGAAGAAACAGTTATTTAGTTGAGTTCTGTAACTAACTCAAACTGATTAACCATCCGACGTTGTATCGGGTCTTCGTCTTTGTATCGCTTCTGTCTTAGTTTCTTTCGTCTTAGTTTTGCTTCCGCTTCATCTTAGTTTCTTTCGTCTCACTTTTGCTTCCGCTTCGTCTTACTTTCTTTCGTCTCTGTTTTGCTTTCGCTTCGTCTTACTTTCTTTCATCTCACTTTTGCTTCCTCTTCGTCTTACTTTCTTTTGTTTCACTTTTGCTTCCGCTTCATCTTAGTTGTGCTTCCGCTTTGTCTTACTTTCGCTTCCGCTACATCTTTGATTGAACCCAAGTTTGCTACATTATTCCGTGACATTTTCATGGTTTTTGCTATACTTTTTGGCTTCTTTTACTGGATATTATGCCTAATTTGACCAAAGAGCATGTGTTTTGAATTAATGTGATTTGAGGGTCAAATTGTCACAATACTGCAATCTGCAACCACAGCCTTACAATAATATAACTAGATTTTCAGACAATGAGTGATACTCCCCTTTGAAGCCCTCGGTGAACTCAAGCCTTGCTACATCTCCAAGAGGAACGGGTAGCCTAGCCAAGCATGTC
>JAOSBL010133418.1:0-16350 GCA_027568915.1 Erythroxylum roraimae | reverse complement strand
TTTTGAGTGCGTTTGAAAAGTACAAAGGGATGTGTTGAATATCTGAGGAATATGACATGAGGATTAAGTGAATTATATATAAAGATAGGACTCATAACCCATTGCCTTTAGGTTTTGGGTTGAGATATGATGTTTTGGTTGTATTTGACTCACTTGGATGCGGTCTAATTTCTCCCTAGGCCCCTTAAAGACCTTTTATTGTTATCAGAGATAGGTTGGAGAAGTCCAATAAAAAGAAATTCACAAATTTTGATCCTATAAATGGGTGATTTATGGAATGACTCAAATTACTTCACATGAGCTATGGGTAGAGGGGGCGCTAGTTTAATATGGGATTACTCTATTTGTGAATGGGAGATGTACTCACTGAGTGACTCAAAAGGATTAAATAAGCTATGGGTTGAGGGGGAGCTAGTTCGATATGGGTGGATCCACTTATGAGGGGGAGATATTAGAAATTCACAAGTGGAGTAATCCCACGTAGGAAAGGGACATAAGAATGAAGTGAGTTATATACAAAAATAGTACTTATAACCCATTGCTTTAATGTTTTAGGTTGAGATAAAATGTCCTAGTTATATATGGGCTCACTTGTATCCAATCCAATTTCTTCCTAAGCCCCTTCAAAACCTTTCAATTAATTAGTTAGAAATTTTTTAATTATTGAAACGGAAGGGAGAACAACTTTTTTTTGTCCAATGGTATATTAGGGTAACACTAACTTCAAAGAGAAATGTAAGCAATGAAATGGACACTTAGGATAACTACTGATAGTCCAGATAATGAACTTGATGTATGATTATTTGATTTCAAATATGATCATGAGAATTAAAAGTGGGAACTTCCTCCACTATATAACATTGTGGCTACCCAAGTTAATCAACTCTCAATTACTCTTCATCAAGTTAAGGCAGCGACTACCATTTGCCACCTAACCAACCAATAATTTCCAATTAAACTTATATATACATGTTGATTACTAATTGACGTTATGTGAGTTTCTACTTACCATGAACGTACAAGAAAGTTCGATAAACCCACCTTATGGTGCTTTGCCTTATTGTTCTCTTGGTAACGGGAAAATTATATTAGTTAAGACTCTTACGGGTGATACAACTATAATCTTTATTGAGATGTCGGCTCTGAGTTTGTCCTTGAATAAAATAGGGCCTTGTTATTGAAAAATCTCAGCAGGATATAATCTTGCACGTAAAGAAATAATTATAAAACCATTTCATATGATTTTCTAAAAGCCAAGACTACTTTAAATCTATAGTATGATTAATACATAAAGCACAATAAAGCATAGATCTTATACCTTATTGTGAAACCTTATTCTTTTCTTGTCATTTTCTTTAAACTATTTCTAAAACTAGCTCATTTTAACCACCATAGTCACACAAGTATCTGACTTCCAGCACTATCCACAGATCGAGTTGAAGGAACTATATAACTATTCTAGAAAGGGTTAAGCAAGAGTGCTAGCTCTGTTAGAGCCTAAGCTTATTTATAATAGGATATGAATATTTTAGTAATTTAATTGAAATAAAATTTTAAATTTAATTAAAATTTAATTAGAATTAGAATTAATTAATTTAATACTAATTATATCCTAATAAGATATAATATCTCATATTGATCCTTATTTACTAAATATAACATATTAATCATAAAGTTTTTTTAAACTTTATAATCAAGTTCGATTTGATTAAAATACCTTTTTCTCTCTTCAACTCATTCTTTATGTGTAACTATCAGGTTCCTGAATATGATATAATAGATATAATTATAACCCTACATCATATTTAGGATTAGATGAATTAAACTCCTCAATTCATTTTTAATTACCAAATTAAATAATTTATATTCATAAATCAAGATTGATGTCTAATAATGTACCATAGCCATCCAAATATTTAAGAAAGTCTAAGTGGTTTTAACTAACCTTTCTGTACATAAATTTTTTCATATAATTAAATCCTTAATGTTCATAATTTTTTTTTCATATAATTCAATCCTTTCGTTATACACATAGACATAGAATATTGAATTAATGTCTACTCTATTTTATTCTAATCATGTTAGTTCTCTATCATTAGTAATTGATTTAATTAATAACATTTGAAAATTATTTCAAAGTGTCATTCCACCTTGGTCAAACATTTTTTAAATTAATACTAATTGAGCATAACAAAATATTCTTTTATATGAAAATGATATAGGCATTCTTTGTTTCTTAAGTTACATTTGCCAAATAGCCTACCTATCAATATGATTTTTCCTTTTGATAAGCCCCTTTGAGCTTTATTTGCCTTTTCTTTAAGTGCTAACCACATTGCGTGCCTTAAACCTAACCAAATGTCCTACCCAAACTTTAAAGCTAGTGGAGCATTATGATTGTTGATGTTTGTGGAAACATAATAGTAGAAGTGTGGGGGTGAGTACATGTGTAGGTTGGTCATAATTGTTGGAATGTCATTTTACCTTTTATCAATAAATGCCAATGTTGATGTATCTTCTTTCAATTTTTATATAAAAAAGAATAAAAAGAAAAGGAAAAAGAAAAGGAAAAAGAAAAAGGTAAAGAAAAGAAAATAAAGAAAAAATATTTAAATAAAATTATCAAGGAGGAAATGCTGTGTTGCAAAATTATTCATGATTAGTTTTTCTTCCTAAAGTTGTATGGAAAGGGTAACTTGATTATGATGTGAATGAGGGAGATGTTTTTGAAGGATCACTCCTTATGGTTATATTGTATTGTTTATCATCGATTTTTGTGAGTGATTCCTTCTAATTCCTCGTATTTTATGTGGTTTATAGTGTGAAAGCTTGAATATGAGTTGTGAAATATAGTTTTTACATTCATCATAGCTGATAGTACCCAGTTTTGAGTGAATGTTAGTTTTTGTACTTAATGTTACATTGAGTGTTTTTCTTACTTCATTACTTTTGGTAACTTTTACACTACACTATCTAAATACATCTCACCTTAACCTTTACCCACATTACAAACTTAAAAAGTCTTTTGATTCATGATTATGCATATGAATCCTAGTGGTGAACTAAAATGATATGCAAAGTTGTGGAATGTCTTGATCATGAATGGTATTTGATTGTACCTATAGATCTATCTTATTCTTAAACAAAATTTGTCAAAGTCTACCCTTAGATTGCTTAGTTTTTGAAGGAAATGGTCATTGATTATTCATGAGTAGAGGAATTTAATGTTTAGTTCTTGCTATGGTTTTAAAAGTTATTTCTCTTTTCTTGTGACTATCTATTCTTAGGAAATATGGAAAATTTGGAAGTGTTTTGGCTTATGACTTTGATTTTGTTGTTTTGCTCGAGGATAGTCAAAAGCTAAATGTGGAGGAAGTTGATGTGTGCTTAATTAATTATAAATTTACTTTATAACACTTAGTCATTAATGCTATGAAATGCTTATGATACTCATTTTGTTCATATTTGGTTTTAGGTACAAGTTGGAAGCATAAGAGCTAAAATGAGTTAAAAGCACATTCCTTGAGCCATCCTCTTGATGTTCAAACTCACTTATCTTTGTGGAATAAGAGAGGGATGGATTAGGGTGAAGATAGGACAAGAAAGTGTAAGAAAATGAATGATTCAGCATGATCTATAAGATACACATCTAAAGTTTTTTGGAACACGAAAAGCGGTAGAACTTTAAATTCTTTAAGATCCATAAAGGGCTAATCCTTCTTCCTTCCAGATCAAAGGGGAAATCAAAGCCAAAGATCAAACTTGAGCATTTCTTCATTGTGTATTGTTGACTCTCTCTCTCTCTCTCTTTGGAGACTGTTTATGTTATTCTTTGCTTATTAATTTAGGTATTTTTGTAAGAATGATTGGAATGATTTCATTGGATTGTTTTTATATAAACCCTTTGCAAGAATTCTTGAATACAATACGTAATAGTTGTATTTTCGATTCATTTATGGTAAACTAAAAGTATTGAATTATTAAGAATAACATAACATAGGTTAAATGACCTAAGCTTGTGTAGTTGTTGCCTAGATTAATTTGTTTTCCTAATTTGTAATGAGACTATCCTATTAAATTTAGAGAGCTTATTTTAGATTGTTCTATAACTAGGTTTTGTTAAAGAGCTTATTTTGATTAAAGAGGACCTCAACACATGTAATATTTTAGAAATATGAATTAGGGAGCCATTATCCAACTACCAACTAAGTTTACAATTACTAAATTTAACTAAAAGAAAAGTAAAATCTCAAGGTCAATTAATTTGCTTTCCATCATGTGAATTTCTTATAGTTACAATATTCCCTCTTTAAATTCTCCGTCGTATCAAAATACTAGCATTTAACATTCCTCATAACCCACCAAATTGCCTATTGGTTTTGTGTCCACTATTCTTAACACCTTTATTCTTCTTTCAATTTTTTTTTTCTAATTCCTATAATTCCCTTTAGTTTTAGAAGATTCATCAACCAAATTCACATCATC
This sequence comes from Erythroxylum roraimae, assembly GCA_027568915.1. Taxonomy (NCBI): domain Eukaryota; kingdom Viridiplantae; phylum Streptophyta; class Magnoliopsida; order Malpighiales; family Erythroxylaceae; genus Erythroxylum; species Erythroxylum roraimae. The sequence goes on along the minus strand of JAOSBL010133418.1, from coordinate 11,865 downwards.
ACCTTTTTCATAATTTATCTTTTCCTCTTCTTGAACACTTATGCAAATAAGCTCATTAACTATCCACATCTATTTCCTAACATTATGACAATCTTTAAAGAACTCAAGTTATAAGATATTAAACTCGATACTTGAATCAAAAAAGAATATGAAATTAGGACTTAAAGTCCACTTAATTGATTAGTTATATCCTAAATTTTCATTATGAAAAATCTAACCCCATATGTTTCATCATACCTTAGAGAAGTTAATTTATGCATTAGTTGATAAACTTTAGCCTTTTCACATTCATTGATTCTTTTCTTTAAAATCTTGCTTTAAACCTCATAATATTGTTCTTAGTCGGTAATCCATGTTTAGAGTGGTAAATTTGACATCTTCATTACCATTATATATAGCATATTTTCCCTTTCCCACTTCTTATAGTGAACTTCTATTTTGTTAACTCTCTTAAGTTGTCGACATAGGGTTATCCTCAAACATATTTGCCAACCTCAAAACCAATTCTGCATCAATCTTCTAAAACTTAAAATCATTCATAATGAAATTCTTAATTGAAAAGATTTTATTATTTAAAATAAGAAGTTAAATAAATACTCAAAATTAATGTCATACACCCTATAAGTAAAATAAGTAATATCATAACCCTCTTTGAGTTAACAGGTTTACTATCTTTCAAAATTTCAATTTTTTTTCTAGACAAACACAAGTCTAGTTTATCAATCATGGTAGACTTCTGCCTTAATTATTTTCTCCTACTCCTTTCCAACCTTCCTTCTATCATTCTCTATTACTGCTTTCCATCTCCTTTGATCTTCCTACTTTTTAAGCGACCATTTTCAACCCTTTTCTATTACAAACTTCCTAGTTTAAGCCTTCCTCCTATTAGTAACTAAAGAAATCTTCATCTTTCCACTATTTCTTCTTTTCTTGCCCTTGTGCTTATTACCGCTCATAACAATTGCTTTTTAAAAGATGTTGCAACCTATTACTTCTACTTGCTCTTTTAAGCCATAAATGTTAGACTTTCAAACCTAAGTCAAAATTTATAAGATCCAACACCCCTCCCTACCCCTTCATCATCTGAGCCTTTTCTTTCCTCATAAACTAGCAACCTAAATGCTCAAGCCCATTTTCCCTTAATGATTTTATAGAATCACACTTTGTCAACCTCAAGCCCCCATCTCTTAGACTTCATATGATTTAGAAACAAGTATTAGGGAAAGCCCAGATAACTTACTAGAATGTTTCCCTCCTATCCAAGAGGGAGGTAGAATCATTATCTGCTCTGAAGTAGAAGTATTAAAGGTTAGAGCAAGAGATATAATGTTATTATGGTGGGGTTCTTTATAAGAAAAGTACTCTTTTTTCCGATTATAAAATCCTAGGCTTATAAGTAGTGGAAAGGAAGAGAATTTATTGAGGTTATGTATCAAAAGAGAACATTATACTATTCAGATTCTCCAGATGGACAGAAGCTAAAAGAGTAGTTAAAGATGCGCAATGACATATTGTAAACCTCTATATTTTTCTCCATGTTTGGAAACCAATTATCAATCTATAAAAACTTATACATGAAAATATTCCAATATTGATAAATATGTATAATTTATAATTGGAATATTAGTCAATAAAAGTTTTGAGTATACTAGTAAGTTATATTAGTAAACCAATATATATAGATGAAACAACATCAAAAAGGAAGAGAATTAGGTATACTTGATTGTGTGTAAGTATGGGAATGAAAAAGGAATTACGTAATGTTGTTTCCCTAATAAGGTTTGGTAAGAATGAGACATTGTATCATGATTCCATTATTGTTTCCTACAAATGGAAACTAATGATAAAACAAAATGGTAAGACATGGAGAGCTACTAGAAGAACCTTCTCAAAAGGGGATTATATAGAGTTGATGGGGGCTTGAAGCTCAACAAAAGGGAAAAAAAATCTAGATGAAAATGATGAGGAGAGTGTAACGGAGAAAGCCAATTTAGGAAATGAGGAACATCTACAGTGAGAAAGAAATGGAATGGAATAAAAATGATAATAGCATAAAATTGATGTCAATTAGAGAAGATATAGATCACAAGGGTAAAAGCCAAAGGTAGAAAGAAATGGCGTAATCTAGAGTTAAGGTTACAATTGATTTGCTAGCAATAAAAGAAGAAAGTGTGAGTAGATGTATTTTGATGAAATAAAAGGATGCTATGTTTGAAAAGAAGTCTCTATAACTAGAAGGATCTGGTTCCTCTAGCATTCCCCAACTAAAGGATTAAAGGAATTTGGAAATGTTAGCAAAAGGATATCAGGGAGAAAAATATTAAAGGGATCCTAAATTATGATCACTTAGTTATGTTTATATTCTTCGAACATTAGGGGCATTAATTGCCCTAAAAAGCAATAAGTGTTAAGAGATCTTGTCAAGGATATTAATCCATCTTTACCAGAATCCAAAATCAACCAAGAAACTATAAAGTGAGAATCTTGGATAAGTATTGATCTTTTTTTATCTAACCACCAAAACCAAAATTATAGTATAATAGTCCTCACCTATGATTCAGTGAGAATGTGCTTATTTAAAGTTATTAATTGATTCAGTTGTCAACTTAGTTTTTGTAGGAGAAAACTATGATTTAGGGACTTCGGATTTTACTTGGGGGTTTCAACAACATACTGGATTGATTTTAGGCAGAAGGGAATGTAAACTTGAATAATTTTAAAAGGGGTTTAGTAAGTGCATAGAAAAGATATAAGTTACTTATATAAAATTTGAAGGCTATTTCTTTTCTTGAAGCAACAAACAAAGCTCTAGATGATATATACGTAAGATACTTAATAGGGTCCTTAAAAATGAATAATAGTTCTAGAGATTCTTATAAAGTAAAGCTGTATTTGAAAATCCTTTGTGCTTAGACCACTTTATAATATCAATTTATAATTTGTTTGAGAGATGTAATAGGAAAATTCCATTCAAGTTTAATAACATTTTAACAGAAGAAGAAGGCTTTAATAAGGAAATTCTTAGTGGAGTATCACAAGATATTAAGGGGCATAAAGCCTTTATTTGTTTTAAAAAACTAAAATATTTCAAATAAGCCAAAAGAATGAAAAACACTAGAAAGCTAGTACTTAAAACTAAGGTGAAACTAATCTCATTCCATAATACCCTTCACCAACAACTTGAGAAATAAAATTGAACGAGGAAGTGATATTAGCAATAAATGAGTATATCAAAGAGGTATGGAAGATAACTCACTTCTTTAATAGATAGGTAGGATACAATGGATAAAATAAGGGGATAAAAATACAAAGTTCTTTCAGAATTCAATTTTGGTTAGAAAGAATGGTGACATAATTTTCTCTTTAATTAAGAAAAAAGGGATAGTGATTATAAAGAAAAATGATCTCAAGGATGAAGCATTCAGGTAATTCAAAATTTCATTAGGAATAATTGTTGGTAGCGGATCCTCCTTTTAAATGTTGAGCTCTTTCATAAATAATCAATTTAAGGATGATGAAATGGAACTTCTTCGTAGACCTTTTACTACTTAAGATGTTAAGAGGGTAGTTTTTAACCTTAATGCAACCTAATCCTTAGGCCATAAGGTCCAAATGGATTTTTTTTAATCAAAAGTTTGGCTAAGTATAAGAGAGATAGTTGTATAAGCAATATTGGATTTTTTTAGAAGGGTAAAATAAGACCGTCATCTATTTAATTCCAAAGATTGCTAATATTGAATCATTTAGTGAATATACACCCATATCTTGCTGTAATTTTCTATACTAGATCATATCCAAATTGCTAACTACTATATGGGGAAAGTGCTAAAATCAGTGATCAATGATACTTAAGGAGCTTTCTTGGTGTTGATACGAACTGAGGATAATGTGCTTATTGCTTAAGAATTATTGAAGGGATACATAAGGAAAAAGTCTCCTAAAAATTATTCTTTGAAAGTATATTTCTATAAAGCCTATGATACAATTAGTTGGGATTTCATTCTTTAACTAATTAAGGTATTTGGATTCCTTTAAAAATTTAGGAACTAGATGAAGCTATTAATATCCATCACTTCCTTAATGTTTTAATAAATAAATAACTTTCTAACTTATTCAAAGGGGGTGGAGGCATGAGGTAAAGGGACCTTATATCTTTTTACCACTTTATTCTATGTATGGAGGCTTTTATCACACTAATCAAGCATAATATATTTAATGATCTTAGTCTTCAATACTCTATTAATTGCAACTAACTTTGTTTGTTCAGCTTAGAGTTTACTGATGACTCAATCCTTTTATCTAAGGCAAATGACAGGTTAGTAAGTATCTTAAATTAAATCCTTGCATACCTTTAGAGAACTGCGGGGCTCAATTATAAACTAAAACAAAAATCATATAGTTACCTTGAGAAATACTTCCCATTTGCAAATTGGCTCTCAAACTTAGTTGGTTTTCAAGTTAAAAAATTCCTTTCACTTATCTTGGCTACCCTCTATCAAATAAGAAGGTATAATTCAAAGAATGCTTACCCCTAATAGAGAAGGTTAAAAAGAGACTAAGGAGTTGGTGTGGCATGGATCTATCTCAAGTTAGAATCTTACTACTAATAAGAATAATAATCAACTCACTTCATATATGTTGGTATCTTATTTATTCTTTAGTAAAGGAATAATCAAATCACTAAAGAAACTAATAAGGGACTTCTTATAGGGTGGAAAAGACAAAACAAAAGTAGTAGCTAAGGTTAAATGGAGCATTCTGTCTAATTCTTTGGTTAAAGGAATCTTGGGAATTACACTTGTCTTCTTAGTTAATAAGGTTTGAAAGGGAAAATACTATAAAGCCTAATGTAGAACAAGGAGTCCTTATATGTAAATACCTATTCTTAATAGGGAAAAAGTGTGAAGAAAATATAAACAAGGCCCTCTTACTCTTGGGGTCTATCTCAATTTCTAAAAATTAAAAGGAAATATTATAGGGAATATTAGATGTTTAGCAGGGAATGGTGAAACAACATTGTTATTCTTTGATAATTGGAGTAATTTAGGCCCTATTCATCAGTTACAACTTTTACATTTGTATGAGAGATTGGTTCCTTATAAATGACAAAGTTAAAAGTGTGGATTGACTTTAACTAATGGTGTCATGTCCCTGCCGATTTAGAACATATTATACCTAGCTATAGTCAAGTTTTAGAAAGGAGAGCTATAAGTGCTTTAGTACTGCATTAGGTCAATTCATAAGGAGGTCTTAGAATGAGCTATTAAGATTAAAAAAGGAGGCTAATAAATGGTACAAGGTGTTTTGGAACTAAAATCTATCTCTGTAGGTATCTTTTCTACTACAGCTAACTGTCAATAAAAAAGTGGCTAAATAGATAGATTGAGTTTTCTTAATATGTCTGGTGCATACTACTTATGTAAAGAAGCTCAAGAAACCTTGGTCCATCTATTCTTTGAATGTAATTTCATAATACGGAAATCTACTTAGAACATTTTCCACCTTAACAAAATTGATATAATCATTAACTAGTTGCAAAAGATCAGGCAATCCTTAAAGGTAACTAAACTATTTTTCTAATAAGCTTTGGTAGATGTATCTACATGATACAGAGGGAAAGGATAAGAAAATGCTTCAAGGGAGTAAAGAGGCCATATTGAAGGTCTAGGAAGAATGCATACAATGGATTAAATAACAATTGTTTCATAATGAAGATATAAGAAGTTCTTAAACCAAGATTGCAAAATCTTGAACAATTTAAAGGGATTTAGTCAAAGAATAACTCAATATTAATGGATGTTGATACTTCCTGAGTGATCTTTATTATAAGTTAATTTTTTCATTGAGGGGTAAAGGCTCCAATGTTGGTGTTATCAATGGTTTAGCATAGTTAACTCATAAGCTTGTTCATTTTTTTAAGAAAAAACTTAAGCTTTTTATATAATTTTGGTTTTTGGAACTTTGTTTTGTAATATTTTCACCCTTATAATCAATTCATTTTTTTTTTCTAAAAGTAATGCAAATAAGAGTTTTGATGTATCAAGTAAGAAAAGATATTATAAACTATTATACCTTTTAGGTAAATAATAATTTATAAATCATATTATAACACTTAATGGTCATTATACCATCTCACAATTATCCCTTTTAGGTAAATAATAATTTATAAATCATATTACAAAACTAAATGATCATTATACAATCTCACAAGATTCATGCATAATTTCTCCTTTAAGTAGGTAACAATATAAAGTTAAGAGATAAAACAATTTGGTATGTGATTGAATTTATTAAGCTAGATAAAAATGAAAGAAACCAAAATATCATACATGGAATAATAAAATCTCATGACATGATAACCTAACTCAGCTCTTAAACCCCTCTAAACAAATTAAAATTGACTTAAATTAATAATTTTAGAAATTATAATATATTTTTATTTTGGATTAAGTTTAATTAGTTAGGTTCAAGTTTAAGAACTAGGTTGAATCAACATGTTAAATACAATTTCATTGATCCATGTATGATGTTCATATTGTATATATATCATCATTATTTTTAACTGCAGTCCAAAAGAACAAATTCTTTTGAGAAAATAAAAAACAACAAGGAGTTCTTTTAAGAATTTTAAAATTAGGAGGTTTTTCTAAAGTTTTTTAAAGTATATGGAAGATTTATGTCTTTTACCCTAATTTATAATTATATCAAGATTAACATGTAATAACATATCATAGCCATCAAAATAATATGAATTAACCAATCCATAGCTAATTATAATGTACAATTTAACTTTTTATCAGCCAATGCTTCAGTTAAACATCAATTATGTGATTAGTACCTAGTCTAGTAAAATCTAATCATATTATCAATCTCACTTTTAAAGAGATTCTCTTACTTCTCTTTTTCCTTCTTTTTCATGATTACAACTTTTCAAATTATTTAATGGTTCTTATGTTTTATTTGATTCCTAAACCTTTATTAGTTTACTTAGAGCTTGACATGATTGTTGGTTACTTCTTGAGGTGTAGTTAAGGAAGCCCATTTTCCCCTCCTTTTTGCTTTCTCTCCACCTTCTACTCACTAAATCTACTTTGTTCAACTTTCCTTTTTAATTTTCCTCTAGCTATTCCTTACTACTCCCCTCCTTACCTCCTCCTTAGCTCAGGTTTTTCTTTTTTTATTTCTCTTTTGAATATTATAATGTTCCTAAAAAGTAAATATTTATTTAATTTTTTTAGTGGTCCTTTTCCTTTTTCCTAAAGAGGATGCAACTCAAACTTAAAATTTACCCCTCTCTTAGGTTATCTTTAGAATTGCTCCTCTATTCAGGTCATGCCAAAAATCACTTAAGAATCTAGAACCTGCAGAGGTTATTAGGCCTAAACTAAATCATATTATATATGAAGTGGATGTCAAAGAAAAAAAATAATATAAAAATGCAAGAAGAATAGGGTGTGAGGTTGTTAGATATACCTCACTAAATGATAAGCTTAGTTACTTCCCTCTTTCAAGAAATAAAAAAGTAGATTTGATAAGGGCAGTCCTGTTGCAATTGGGGTTATCGTTTTTTTTCTTCTTAAAATTATAGTGGCTCCACTTAAAGAGATCTTAAAGTGAGGAGCATCTAAATGGGAGCCATAATTAGTTAGGTTTTTAATAGACAAAAGGTCAGTTTATCTTGTGATTCATGCTTAAGCTTAAGCAAACTAGAAAACGTTAGGTCTTTAAGAGGTTTTGATTAATGAATAAGGAAGCTTCATCTTTTAGTTTGTCATAAAAGAGGATGTATAAAAAAATCATGTAAAATGGTCCCTAGCATTTAAATGATAAAGCAATTTATTTTGCTAAAATGGACCCCTGATATGTATATAAAACAACTATAAATGAAGCACACAACTGAAAATGAAACAAATACTTATGTGGACTAATATTCAAAATTTTCCACTAGAGTATTAGTTAATAATTGAATTATCTAGTTAGTTACATAGGGAAGCCAGTCTATAGAGATGAAATCGTAAATTCAGTTAATAGAATTAGTTATGTGAGGCTTTGTATGCAAACTGTTATTAGTCAAATTTTGCCTAAACTAATGCAAATAATGAGGCTGAATGAATAATATAAGATGTTGGAGGACTTAGTTACAGTCTCATATCACTAGAAATCAACTCTCAAACAATAAGGGAAGGAGTGGAGAAAACTATTAAACTATTTGAAAAGTGTGGTTATTGATCTAAATGAAGAGCCCTAGCTCGATGGGGAAACAAGTTAGTGAGGAAAACTTAGAGCCTATAATTGAAGAACTTCTAATTGAACTAAACAAGGAAGCTATAAAAGGAAAAGGTAAGGAAACCTCTTAAGAAAAAAAATGAAGAATTCTTTGCACAAGGAGACACTAATAACCAAAATGATCAAATAGAGCTAAATGAAAATAACTATCAAGCTATAAAAAAGAAGCAAATAAAAAGGAAAAAAGGAAAGAAGATATTATAGGAGAATTAAAAAAATCTATAGGAAATTTTTTTAACAATGTTAGAGATAACAAGTTAAAGATAATTTAGAGCTATTCACTCCTACATTGAAAAATAAAACTAGTATGAAGACTAAAGCTCATTCTTATCTAACTTTCACTTACCCAATTGCAACCCCTTCTTATAAATAAACCTATTTATTCCTATTTTAGCCTTCTTACCTAAACTTTCATTTTCCTACCTATTGTAATATGACTGTTTTTTATTGTTAAAGGAAACATGCCATCTTCCTTGACTAGCTTCATCAACCTTTCCATAAAGAAGGACGTTGTCTTATTTGTTTCGACCTTATTTCCAAACCTTAACTCCACTAACCTTTCCCTACTGTATTACATACTCTAACATCTGCACCAACTACCCCAAAACACCATTAGTGGAAAATGCAAAGGTAATGTATACCAAAGTAGCTTGGAATAAGATGGCAAGAGACCCACTTACCTTTGGAAAGCTTTAGTATGCTCTCAAGTTTTAGGTCGATGATCATATATCTCATATAAGGAGATCCTCTAGCTCAAGGCAAAGAAGTCACAGATGGCCATTGTGGGTAATATCTTGACAAGAGATTATCTTTCTTGCAAGTTAATCACTAGGAAAATATCAACTAAAGAAAAATGGGGCTGGAAATTATCTTGATAAATTAAGAGGATTTCTTTGTTTTTAAATTCTCCTTGTATGACAACACAGACAAGGTAATTAAGCAAGGAACCTAGCACATTCAAGGTAGACCTATAATTTTTAAAAACAATGTTTAAAAATGGATTCGAAGGCTATATTTAGTTTAAAATAGGTTAAACTTCATCCCTATTTAGGTTAACTTTCATTATATTCCAATTAAATACTAGTCATCAAAGGGTATGAGCCATATTTCTAGCTCCATCAATTTCCCCTAAGCTTGATGAAAACACAACAAACCTTAAAAAAATAAGTTTTGCCCACATATATATTGAAGTTTTTTTTAACAAGGATCTCTATGAATTTATTAAGATAAAAAAGTTAGCTAAGGATGGTATACTAATGTTTGATATATTAAAAGTCTCTTACCTATAGAATCCAACAAAGAGAGAACAAGTTTTTGTTTTGAAACAAAAAGACTATGTGAATCTATAAGATATTGACTTGAATAATATAAGTGTAGATAAGGGAACCTTAAAAGCACCATTTTAACCTCAAGACTCACCGCAAGTATCTTGGGATCAAATCCATAAATCAGAAGAGACATGATTAGTTTAATGATCATTTTATTAATTTCCTTAGAAATAAAGCCAAGAAGAAAACAAAGTACTTAAAAAATGGTAAAGTAGTAGAAAAATGGTAAAGTAGTAGCGAACCTACGACACTAGAAGGAGCAAGAAAAACTCCTTTTAAACAAAACAAAGAAGGAAATAACTTGTTCCTGGAATCTGGGGATAAGGAGGATAAGGAGATTCCATTGACTCAAGTTGACAAAGATAAAATGTACATAAACTTTCCTAATGATAAGTCTAATAATCTTAGCACTCTACAAGTTTAACTAATATTTGTAGGAAATTAAAGACGAGGCAAGCACTTAACTTCCCTTAAAATGAATTTTAAAATATGGAATGTAGAAGCATCAATAGCCTTAATAAGTAATAAGTTCTTAAGGATTTTCTCATCCTTAAAAAGCTACATTTTGTAGGCAATATAGAAACTAAAATAAAAGGAAACCAATTTCATAAAGATATCTAGCCTTTAAAGAAGAATTGGGTAACTCTTAGTAATTATAGAGCTCACTATAATGGACACATTAGTCTTTTTTTATCTATTGCTTTTTCGACTTCAAAGATAGACCTTTTTAAACCAACTCTTACAATGTGATATGCTTCTCTTAAACTCCTAATTAATCTTGCATATTACTATCATATATGATTTAAATTATGACTTTTAAAGGAAAAGTTTATTGGATGAACTAGCTTATTTAAACCTATACTCCTTAACCTTATAAGTTATAGTTGGTGATGCTAATTATACTCCACAACTCAAAAAGTACAAGGTTTTAAACACCTTATAAAGTATAGGAATGAAGACCTCTCCATTACTATCAAGAATCTAAACCTAGTTGACTTGAAACAAGGAAGGGCCTTTCATTGCCCTTTGCAAATCCTAGGAATGCCTTTCTATCATTATCACAGACCTTACACTCAAATTACTAGAGGTCGATGCTTTGAGAAACTATGCAATTCCTGAACAATTACCACTCACAATTAAAGCAAAAGTCCATGATTTGATGATTAAAACATGGATATATGATTGCAAAATTCTACTTTACTATCATTCAAGCTTGAAGAAATAAGAATAAGATCACATCCTTTTAATATGTTAGTGGTTCAATCACCTATAAACAGGAAATAATGAAAGAAATAGCCTATGATTACTTCATGAAATTATTGGGAACTGATTCCAAAATTGAGATGATCTTAGGCCTGACTCACAACTCAACTTGTTAATGACCTAAACTAGAATATAGAGATGAAATAAAGAGCACTCTCTTCAATCTTCATCCAGATAAGGCGCTGAGACTAAATGGTTTTAATGCAAGGTTTTCTCAAAGCATTTATGAATAAACTAGATATTCATCAACATAGTGATGGACTTCTTCGACAGGTGGGTAAATAATTACTAAATTAAATAAGACTTATACACGTTTTATCTTAAAAGTGGAAAATGAATTTAACTTTTATTACTTTAGGCAAATTACATATTGCAATGTCATTTATAAGCTAATTTTTAAGATAGTTACAAATAGGCTAAAAATAATGCCAGAAATGTACTTCCTACTCGGAGTGCATTTGTTCATAAGAGAAACAATAGGGACAACAATTTAATTACTAAAGAGATTTTTAAGGGCTACCATTTCATGAAAACAATCTAGAGTTGTGCCCTAAAAGTTGATGTTTTAAAAAGGTTTTGACTTTTTAAATTAAAATATCCTCTTTAGCTCATTGTAGGCTCATGGATTCCCCTCTAAATAAGATTGTGTGTTATTTCCACCTTCTATTCAATCCTCGTAAATGGTGAAACAACTAAGGTTTGTAAAGTAGGCCAAGGAATTTGAAAAGTTGACCAACTCTCACCGTATTTGTTTGCACTAAGCATAGAGGTTCTTTCTAGACTAATAAAGTTAGCTTTCTTTAAAGAACCAAGCTTTAAATACCATTATAAATGTAAGGGACTTGAGATTTCTAATTTGATGTTTGCATATGATTTACTTCCTTTTTGTGGTACCAATCCTGTTGGCCCCTGAAATTTTTTTCATTGAAGTTAAGCATGATTTTATAAATTATGAGGTTTTGATGGATTAATTTTTGGAGTTATTTAA
>JAOSBL010133298.1:0-16397 GCA_027568915.1 Erythroxylum roraimae | reverse complement strand
ATACTATTTCTCATTTCTATTTATCCACAACTTTCATTTTCTCATATCATGAAAGGGTATCATTTTGCTCACTAATTCGATCAGCTCAAAATTTTAACAAATACCCATGCATGTGACTCAGACTAGGGATCAGTACTGCCTACTATGACGTGTTCACAATGCATGTACCTTGACACATAATTCAAAAAACAACCATGTAAGATAGTAATTCTGGGCGCTGATACCACAAGATGTCGGACCCCATTTCTAAAGCCCAACAATCCGGAGTCATAAAACCTAAGCATATTTCCCTGTAAGGTTATCTCAATGAACCCTCATTAGCCATTCCCACGAGGGTGGCATGCCCACATTGATCAGTCGCCAAAATCACAAATCGACTTCCCCAGAAAAATTATAGCTCTATGTCTCTAATTTATTTGGAAACAAGAACTAGTCGGAGCTCTATAGCTCAAGATGTGCTTAAAAATCCAAAGTTTGATCATACCCTGGTTATGCTCTTCCAACTAATCCCTCACTTTCTTTCCATCAATCTTTTTCAAATCAATACTAAAGACAATCAATTTTTGTGGATAGGTAGAGAAATTAGTTATGAATTTATTGCTTTAAGAATCACTTCATTTGGAGGACGGAAGATGAAGTTATGTCCAAAAGAATGAAACATGATTTTGTCCTCAATCATACTAAACCTGTTTCGGGACAATTGACATAACTTTCACTAGAGATGTTGGCTTAATATCATTCTTCCATGGTTTAAAAGAGGACTTAGATTTCTACAACTTTCATGAAGACTCCAAAGAGCGATTATGTCATTTAAATGATCCAAAGTGCGAATTTCCGAAAGTGTACAGTATATGTCCGTTAAACGGACATACACAGATCTGGGGGCCATCCCAAACCCAAGAAGGTCCGTTTAATGGACTTAATGTCTGTTAAACAGACATCAGCAATGCTGGAGGCCCTCACAAACCCGAGAAGGTCCGTTTAACGGACCTAAAGTTCGTCTAACGGACATAGGGGATACCCAAGCCCCTTTAAAGCCTCTCTAATGATTCCTACATCCATTCTAACATTACTTTCACTCATAATCTTCTCAAATTCACCTCTCCTAGTGCAATATCACTTTATATCAGTTCAACCACCAACCTTGTTTCATTAAATCCTCTAATCTCTATGCATTTGATTCATCAAAACCACAAATTCTCATCATTTACCATATTTGTCTTGTGTATACATCTCATGCAGCATCACCACTTATAATGGTCCTATCTCTCAACTCCGATATCCAAAAATTTCATACTTTATACAGTTGGAAAGCTAAGAGGATAAGCTACAACTTCTAAGAAGACAACTTTTGTCTAATTCAGCCTAGATTAATCCAGTTTTTCCCTGAAAGTTAGAACACAAATCTTATCCCTATGAAAACTTGAAAAGGTGGTATACACACTTTGAGAATCATGAGAAAAACGCAATCATATTTCATTTCCATCAAAAGAAATAAGCATTTTATAAAGCTTCAATGGGCTTTCCGGGCCACAATGCATCAATGTCTCAAAATCCTAAAATACAAAAGATACTTGAACAATTAAAACTTGAAGTGTGACTAAAGCCTCATGTTTACAATGTCTAACTTAAAATACAAAAGTATGCCTAATCGGAGCGATGCCTTGACTCTCTTTCACTCGATCTCTTGCTCATCACCTGAATAGGGGAAAGAGAGTGGGGGTGAGCTTAAAGCTCGTAGGTAACAGTTTATAATCAATAAAAAGCAAACCCATTGAAATTATTCATTTGTCATAGAAAATTCTTACTGAATTTAAGAAAAGCATAGTTCTCAACCAATTCACAATAATACAAATCATGTATGCATCAACTTGACAATTCACAAATGCAATGCACAAAAAATGGCTAGAGAGTTTCATTGAACGAAACGGAGAAACCGAAGTTTACACCTTAAACAAAACGAGTCTAAATTCTCAGGATCTCGTGGCCTCAAGTGGGCAGCCGGGAGAAGGCTATAGGTCAACGTGCACGTGACTAACAAAACGGGTTCCTCTCTTGCCCAATCACAAGCAAATTTATGCTCAATTCATTTCCATACATTTTCATATTCTCTTGCTTTTTTTCCTCTTTTTCTTTGTATAAAATGCCATAACACATTTCAATAGCGTAATATGATCATACATCACAATGCATTTTTCTACATTCACAACAATTCAAATCCAATCAATTAAACATATACACACATATAAGAAAATTCTTTAATCATTTAAAAGCAATATATGCACATTTATGAAGTAACTGAAATCATTTTATTCTCTTGATTTGGAAAAACTTTAATGGCTCATATTCAATTATAAACATGAAACTCACTTTGATTTCCTTGCTTATAGACTTGCTCAAAGATGTCTCTCCCCTTGCTCTTGGATAGGGTTCTCTTGATTTCCTAAAACAAACTAATCTCCCATTCAATTCCAATTCAATAAAATCCCTAAAACTTCAAAATCACAAAAAAAGAAATAATTGCTAAATTGGGCTTAGCGTTAACTTACCCATGGTCTATCTAGATTAGAAAAGCCAAGCCTAGTTTAGAAACCTTTAAAATCAAATGGGTTGCTCAAATCATCTTTTTCCAACACAAACCCTTCATTCTCTACACAAAACCCTTTTTCTCTCTTTAACTCCTTTTCTAACAAACCAGAAAAAGATGAACTTACCTTGGCAAGATGATTGCCTCTTCTTTTTCCTTCTTCTTTCTTTCTCTCTCATGATTTTCTCTTCTTCTTCCCTAGCTTCCACAATTCTTCTTCTTCTCCTCCCTTCTTTCACGTTTTGCTCTCTTTTCTTCCCTTTCTCACGACTTCTCTCTTCTTCTTTCTTAATTCATGACCATTTATTTGGTCTTTTCCCATTTTACCCTTCATTTACCTTGTCCTTTCCATTTTGCCCCTTATGTCTATTAAAACTAACATCTTATACCTCTAACTCCTTAACTAATGATCATGGAACTTTGAAGGAATTTGATAATACTTCCTTCTAGAAAAATGTTCCTCATTGTCTTAATTTTCTAATGACACCAAAATCATTCAATTTGATTTAAAAATCTGAAAGTTATACCCCAAACATTTCCGAACTGTTCTTATCCTGAAACAATATTTTGCGCTCAACTTCCATCCCAAAATTGAAATTCTTAGACACTGAATTAGAACTCGATTTCATCAGACAACTTGTATCCCTAAGTCTCTAATTTAATCAAAATCAATAATCATCTCGTTTGGATAACTAGAGAAAAAGTTATGGCTAAAACACAAAAGCATACTCAGTGAACATGTTTCAACTGCATCTTCCAACTTTTAACTTCCAATATTTCACATATAACCTTTCTTGTACCTAAACCATTTCTTACCTCGTTTCTAATTCAAGAATTCTCCTTTTTCTTTACTCATAACTAATTGCCAACAATTTCTCATTTAATAATTCTAACTTCCAAGAAGAGTTCGGGGTCCAACAATCAATGTTAAATAGTGCCTAAAATAGACCTGAAGTTATATATTATACTGGTGAACAATATGATATAAGGTCTCACGTTTGCTAGTTATCAAGGCTTCACCACTGTCATGAGCAAATATGAAGCACTTTGCAAGACGCTCGTACTCCAATACAAACATTTGTTGGTTAGAGTATGTAATACTTCATCTGATCATATCTACACTTATAGTTAGGTGGTTCAAACTTTCTTAAAAGAGGATAGGAGGCAAGAAGTAAGTAGAGGTCTTATTTTTAGTATTATTAAAAGAACTTATGGAGCTAATAATTGATAAGAACTTTAATGATTCATCTAAAGACCTAATTGGCTTAATTTCATGTACGGTTCACCAAAATTTATACTCATAAGGTTTGTTGAATTTTATAATTTTAGTATGAGAGAGTTGTTTTTATTCAATGTGCAATGATACCTACACATCATTAATTATTTTATAACAATCATCATTATAACTATTAATTTATGGATAGTACTTTTTTATTGAAATCCATTGTTATTTCCATTATTTATTGTTTTATGTGCATGTGGTATATCTATCATACATGAGATCTTTGTAAAAAAAATGTATAAATCTAATGATTAATTTTTGATTAATTATATACAGATAATGATTGGAAAAGTATCTATTTAGACGGTTTCATCAGATTAATTGAAAATAAAAAATCACATAATAAATGTGTTATCGTGAAAACTATTTGTTTAAGGAAAATGACAAATGCATCCAAGAATTTTATTGTAGAATTCACTAGATGTGAAAATTTGATTGACGATAATTTATAAATATGGACCATAGAAATTCACTATGAATTGGAAGAGGAAAAGAATCTTGTCTCATTACATCAAATCATGACAATCTTTAAGGAATTTTTGAGACAATAAATGCTTGGTTATTGGGAGGGGGTGGTTGGGGGAAGGGGTGGTGTTGGTTGAAGATAAGGTGAGGTTACTCCTTAAGCTGTTGTTGACATTAATCAAGAAGCAACTATAGATCAAGAAAATGTTCCACCCATTCAAATTCAAAAAGTTATTCTAGAAGACCAAACTCAACAACCTCAAGAACCAATACCATGAAGGAGATCTACTAGAGAGAGAAGATATGCAATTTTAGATGAATAGGTTGTATATCTCCAAGAACATGAGTATGACATTGGGATGGTGTAAGATGATTCAGTTAATTTTCGTCAAGTCATACAAAGTTTTAGCTCTCAAAATTGGATAAATGCCATGAATGAAGAAATGAAGTCCATAAAGACAATGATTTTTGGGATCTTATCCCATTACCTAAAGGTGCGAAACCCAATAGTTACAAATGGATATTTAAGAACAAGAGGGTCTCTAAGGGTAAAGAGAAAAGATATAAGACATATCTAACTCAGAAGGAAGAAAATGATTAAAAAGAGACTTTATCTTTGATTTCTTTGAAAAACTCTTTAGAATCATCATGGCATTAGTGTCGTACTTTAATCTTAAGTTTCATCAGATGGATGTTAAATTGTATTTCTTAATGACAACATTAATGAGGTGACTTACCAACCAGAAAACTTTATGTCAAGATATCCAAAGAAAATGGTTTACAAGTTAAAGAAATCTATCTATTGACTTAAGTAGAGTTCTCACCAATGGTATTATAAGTTTCATCAGGTTTTCATCAAATTAAAGAAATCTATCTATTGACTTAAGTAGAGTTCTCGCCAATGGTATTATAAGTTTCATCAGATTGTCATCTCATTTGGCTTTGAGATCAATATGGTAGATGATTGTGTATACCATAAGTTCAGTGAGAGCAAATATATTTTTCTAGTTTTATATGTCAATGATATATTGACAACTAGTAATGATATAGGCTTATTGTATGAAACTAAGAGATTTCTATCTCAAAATTTTAAGATTAAATATCTTGGTGGTGCCTTTTTCATATAAGGATCCAAATACATTAATATCATATACCAGGTATTATTGGATTATCACAAAAGGCATATAAAAAAGGTTCTTAAGAAATTTGGCATGCAAAATTGTAAACCAGGTGACACCTCTGTATTTAAAGGGAAACAAATTTACTCTTAATCAGTGCCCTAAGAATGATTTTAAGGTTAAAGAGATACAAACGATTCCTTATGCATTAGCAGTAGGGAGTCTTATGTATGGTTATATATGTAGGTGTTCAAATTTTGCATAAATTGTTGGGATGCTATCACTGGTTAGTAGCCTAAAGAGTCATAAGGTATCTACGAAAAAATAAATACCATGCTTACATACAGAAGATTGGATCAACTTGAGATCATTAGGTATTCTGATTCCAATTTTGCTGGATGCCAAGATAGTAAGAAATCTACTTCAAGCTATATCTATCTATTGGCTACCATGGTAGTGAAGTTTATAGCATGTTATGAAGAATCTAATTATGGGATATGGCTGCGAAATTTTTTCACGAGGTTACAAATTATAAATGGAATTAACATGCCACTTAAGATATTTTATGACAATAATTTAGCATTTTTGTATTCCAATAGTATTAGGTGCTCGATAGAGTCTAAACATCTAGACATCAAGTTCTTAGTGGTTAAAGAAAAGTTAAGAGTGGTTAGGTGTTTAATGAACATGTTGGGGCAAACTTTATGGTTACAAATCTACTTATTAAGAGATTACCGCCCAAGGTCTTTTATGAGCATAATGCTCATATGAGTGTAAAACCTTTTAAGGATGTTATAGTTTAGTTACAGTTTGTATCCTTAATATTTTTCAAATAATACACATTATGTGGTTATGTTATAGTTAGCATTGCACTAATAAAGACTAAATTTTATTTTCACTATTTATGTATTTTTTTCTATTTGTTCTCGTAAGGAATAAAGTCTAAAGATTAAATTCTAAAGAAGGGCCAGATGAAAATAGTCATATTAAGATCATATCGCATGAAATTTTCATGCTACACTTTCATTCCTATTTTCATTCATTTATATATGTGACTGTTGATGGGTTTAGTTACGCTTAATGTAATAGAAATTGTTTTGATCCCTTGTTGGTATGTATGATAGATGAGATTGTTCTAAATCCCTTTGTGATGATAGCATAATTGGGCGTATAAGGATTTTGGCATAACATATGGTTATTAAGGTTTCATATACATATAGCCCAAGTGGGAGACTACTGGAATAAATTTTAATTAATTTATGGACTTATATGCCTATTATAGGAATATCGTATATCATATGATATCATTAAAGTTGAGCCAAATTAAAGTGATCTAATTAAACTTTGGACTTAAAGCATCTAATAGAGTATATGGCATTTTATAACTGTATGGACAAAGGTAACAATTTCTAATTTTATGATGGTCGAATTAGAAATGGTAAACCCATTAGGTTTAAGGTTTTATCTCTACAATATATAGTTATGGTTCCCAAGTTATATGTCTGGCTATTAGGTTCTCTTTTTTATTCCTATCGCTAACCAAAATCACTAAAAAAAGAGTTGACATATCAACTTAGAAGATCATAATCTTGATTTTCAACTAAAAGACTCACATCAATGGATCAGTTATATTTCCACTTTTATATTTTGGTAAGTTAACATTAATTTTGTGTTCCAGACAATTATCTATACCGATTATAGTTTAAAATAACATTATTAGCTACTTCCCTTATTGCGGATTTCTCATAATTTTTAATCGAGGGGCTGCATATTGTCTTGTTTGAATTTTGCAAATGTTATAAAGTCTAAACCACAAAAAGAGCAGCAAGGAAAATGTTCTTTCATTTCTCGTAAAAATATATAGCTTATGTTCTTTGTTTCCTTGAATGTTTCCAAAATATTTCATATTTATTTCCAATGAAAACAAAATATATTTATTCAAGTTCTTTAATTGTGATAAGGATCTATTCTACCGTCGAAATGCACTAATCTGATAAATCATCAATGCCAGCAGAACACAACCTCCAGTTTTTTATTATGAAAGAAACAACTTTTGGCAATCTTGGTTACGGTTTAGATCGTGGCATAACAAGTAAAGATTGAGGCATTTGTGTGATTATAAATAGAAATTATTATCTTTTATTGGTAACGGTTTTGAACTACCAAAGTTGAAACCATCTTTTATGATCTACGCGCATTTTGTTTTGGCAATGTCATCTCAGTATTTCTTTTAAGGGAGAGATTTTAAGAGAATAATCGTGTAATTTTATTCGAAGGGTTTAGCCTAGGTCCTAGCTTTTAAGATTTGACGTAACATGGAAAATTTAGAAGAGATAGAATTCTACCCACACCCGGTCTTCCTATTGAAAAATCCATCCCAAGGATTTAAATCTACCACACTAATTTTTTATAATTCTTATTAAGCTCTAGCTTTAAATACCTTTATATTATAGTTCTTTAATATCAAAGTGTTAGGTAACTGCCCATGTAGTGGACAACAATTAATTTTAATTTTTGGTTTTCAAATAATTTATGGTTAAGTTACGTAATATAATTCAGATAAATATAATAAAGTGACCAAATAAAGAATTTGGGTTAATGGGTTGAAGTTCAGGAGGAAAATTAATACCGATCAGTCTGAATCGGACTCATATTGAGCCCGTGATGAGGAGGCTCGATATGGATGCTATATAGAGAAGGTTAAAGTCTCCTGTAGCTGTTGTAGTAGATCGTAAACGTACGGATACTCTGACCCATTCAGAGGTTCACGTATACAAAAAGCTACAGGAAAACCTCTTGTGAAGGTCTCGTAGATTTGCGCTCGTTTCAGCCTCAAAAAACTCGATTGAAGTTAAGGAAGTAAAATTAGGTAATTTTTTATTTCTTCATTATTTCCCTTTCACATTTGATCCAATATACGTAATTAAGGCATCTGTTATGTGTTACATGTGGTGTTAGAGCAGTTACGTGATAGGGTGGTTAAAAATGAAGGATTTTTGGTTTTTCTCCATAAGGGTTTTCAGAGAATAAAGCTTCATTTTTTATTTTTCTCGCATATTGATGCTTGAATGTATGCTACATGTGGTTGGCATTGAAAAACAAGTCACCCGTTTTCTGGTGAGGGCGAGAGACCGTCGAGTGTGTGTCGCACACATTCCCGACAGGTGAATAGTACCACTCTTAGGGATGTGCAATCATGCACCAGACATCATAATGCTCGGCGATAAGGGTTGATGAACACATGTGGAGCGTGTCGTCAACAATAATCTCAAGGTGGTGGTGTTTCTAGCGCGTGCAACGCACACACCATACAGATGCTGGACACATGCAATACGATGGGATGGATACATGTCACATGTGTGATGCACACGCCACAGTCGGTGGGCGTGTGATGCACGTGGCCGCGAGTGCACAACCCCCGCCGTCAAGGTGCTAGTGCGTGCACCACTCGCGCTTGTTGCGTCCTTAGAGCATCTGACAGGCACATGTGCGCCACGAGCGCCTACACCGACGCCCACCTATGGCTTAAGTCAACGTGCTAACGTCATAACACAAAAAAGTAAAAGAAAGAACTAAAAAATTTCAGAATTCTCATAAAGGTTTCCAACATATTTTGGGTCAGCTCCCGGGATCGAGGAATTTATAAAGTGAGTTTTTTTAATTTTTTTGGATTTATTACATGAGTAATAAATTAAAGTTTAACTCCAAAAAAGAAAATGAGGCTTTCTAAAGTCAGTTTTGGGTGAATTTTTGTGCTACAAACTTCACATAAGGGAGATACTTGAGGTTTTCGTGTCTTAGGTTATATGTTCAGTGTTTAAAATAGCAGATAGTCACTCAAATTGAGATTTTTTGGGATAAAGTCTCAAACAAATTTCATTGATGATCATTTCAGCATGAGTATGTGATAATTAGATTGTACATTCGGGTTTTGCATTTATTGATAGTACATTGTCACATAATGTATGACCATATAGAAAATACAGATAAGATAAAGATATATCCCTTATGTTTGTGGACCTTTTAGGTACTGATGAGAATGTAGTCACCAAAGTGGCCTTTCAAGTTAGTAGTTGAACTGTTCTGCTTACATGTTAGGGGATGTCTCTGGTCTTATGTTTGGTTATTTTTCCTAAAGGTGATGACCTTATATATGATTTTGAGATGTGTATAAGGCATTAGATAGAGGAAAACTGTTGCTTAAATGATCTACTCGCCTAAAGGTGGTAGTGTCATAAGAGTTGATGGTGTGTAATATGATCACTTTTATATGGAGATCTAATTGTATGTATTATGTATTTAGCCCAAAGGTGTTTCATAATATGTGTAATTAGATTCTCGAGATATATACTATTTTATGGCTTTAAGTATCGCTGTTATCTTACATTTGTGTTGATTTTTGCATTGTCATTTTACAGTCACCTTTTCTGTCAATGATATCATTGTCACCATTGAAACCATAATTGGTTTCAATTTGAAGAACTGGATAGAGGACGTATTGAGTGCAATGGAGATGAAAAATATTGACATGGCCATTCGTACGAATAGGTCATCTCCACCTACATCTAGCAGTTCTCAGGCTGATAAAGCAGCCTATGCAACTTGGGATTGGTTGAACAGATTATGTTGCATGACCATTAAGAGATCTATATCTGACCATCTACTTAGTGGACTTTCGGAGACAAGCATAGCAAGGGAGTTTCGTGATAATGTCTCCCAGAGGTACTCAGTATCATATAATGTTGAGATAAATGCCTTGATGAAAGAATTATTCTCCATGAGGTACACTGCAGAAGGGAGAGTGGGGGAGTACATATCAAGAATGATCTGTCTCCATAGTAAACTGAAGGCGTTAAATATTCCTCTTCCTGATGTTTGCATAGTTCACCAGGCTCTGAGTACACTCCCTCCAGTGTTTAGTATTCTGGTGACGACATATTACTTGCAGGATGAGGAATGAGACTTCAATAGTTTGACTTCCCATTGTGTTATCGAGCAGGAGAAGTTAAAGAATTCCGCTCATGAGGTCCAGTTAGCAACCAAAGGAAAGGGAAAGGCCAAGATCCAAATCTTCTCCCTATGTTGATGCTA
Organism: Erythroxylum roraimae; assembly: GCA_027568915.1. Taxonomy (NCBI): domain Eukaryota; kingdom Viridiplantae; phylum Streptophyta; class Magnoliopsida; order Malpighiales; family Erythroxylaceae; genus Erythroxylum; species Erythroxylum roraimae. Next base: position 5,854 of record JAOSBL010133298.1, on the reverse strand, counting down.
GCCAATCTAGTGCTAGTAAGGGCCCAATATTACCAGAGGTATAAGGGCTAGAAAAAAAAAAGGAAACTGTCATGCAACTCCTTGGCTTATCAATTTATAAATCTAATTTTGCTATAGCCACATCCGACTCTTGGTTGCTAGATAGTGGAGCATCTAATCATGTTACCTCCACGATGCAGGGGTTCATATCTAGGATAGGGCTAACTAAAGTGAAGGAGAAACTGATGGTTGGCAACAATAAAGAAGCGGATGTAATATTTATACTGGATGTATGTTTGAACCAAAAAAAAGGTTCATTTTAGTTTTACACAACACATTTTATATACCATCTTTTAGACGGAATTTGTTCTTTGTATAAATTTTGGACAAATAAGGTTATAGTTTTGTAATTAATACTTCTATTGTACAGTTGTCATTTAATACAAAACATAATGGGACAACTTTCTTGTCAATATAGTTTATATAGAATGTGTCTTATCTTGGAAAAGATATATGCTTCTTCATATGTTGCCAAACAGGTCACGAAAAATAGAGCCCTGATAAAGGATAAGTCATACATATTATGGCATAAAAGGTTGAGTCATATTTCCAGAGTTAGGGTTGAGAGATTGATTAAAGATAATACTCTCCCAACTCTAGATTTTGATGATCTGGAAACATGTGTTGACTATTACAGGGGTAAGTTGACGAAAATAAAGAAAAGAAGTCAACTCAACACATTTGGCTTATTAGACTTTATACATACAGATACTAGTGGACCCTATATAGCTACGTTGTGCAATAGTAGATATTTTCTGACGGTTATTGATGATTATTCCCATTATGGGTACGTGTTCTTGCTTAAGGAAAAGTTTGAATTTCTTTAGAAATTCAAGATCTTTAAAACTGAGGTTGAGAATCAATTGAAAAAAAAACCATCAAGATTGTCAAATCTAACCATAAAGGAGAGTATTATGGCAAACATAGTGTTTTAGGATTAAAAAAGGTCCATTTTCCAGATATACGGAGTCAGTTGGAATAGTGACTCAATTCACTATGTCAAGTATTCCGAAGCAAAATGGTGAGGTCGAAAGGCATAATTACACCCTAAAGGACATGATGAAGTTAGTGCATAACATGACTAAGCCACCTGAATATCTAAAAAGGGTGGAAACCCAACCTTGCACACATTCGTGTAAGGGGCTACCTTAGTGAGGTATGGTTGTATAATCCTTATGAAAGCAAATTGCACACTCATTCTACTCGTTGCTATTTAGTTGGATATCCTCACCACTCTAAAGGCTATAGATTTTACTATAGAGAATGAGGAAGGGGGCTAAAATAGTTAAATCACAAACAACTAAGTTTATAAAAAATGATGTCTTTAATGAGGATGGGCTCTCCCACCCTTGAAATGATAGCAGGATGGATACTACAGTTATTTCATATCTGCCACTCATATAGTTAGGTCCAGTGGATCAAGATCCTAGTACCATACCAATACAGGAATAGGATCCCATACGTGTATAAATAGAGGTTCTTAAGGTATAAGAATCAATGCAGAGTGCAGATCCACTAAAGTGAGATGACTTACTGTCTCATCTAATTACATAGTTTATTTAAGTTAACAGGACTATGAAATTGGACATGTTGCAGATCCAGTTACTTTTTCAGAAGCTATTTTTGGACACCATGCAAATTTGTGGTAGGATGCAATGAAGAATGAGATATAATCCATGAAGCATAATAAGGTATAGGAGTTGGTTGATTTGCCTCAACATTGCAAACCCGTCAGTTGTAAATGGTTGTTTAAGACCAAGAAGGACACTCAGGCTAAATTTGAGTGGTTTAAGACTTGGTTGGTTACCAAAGGGTTCACTCAGAGAGAAAGGGTAGACTTTAATATTACCTCCTCTCCTGTATCCTCAAAGGATGCATTCGGAGTGATTATGACAATAGTAGCTCATTATGATATGCAGTTACATCAAATGGACATTAAGATCACTTTCCTGAATGGTAACCTTTATAAAGAGGTCTATATGATACAACTTGAAGGATTTCAAGATCAAGGAGAGACTGACAATTTTTTCAAATTGAGAAAATCGATATACAGTTTAAAACAGGCTTCCAGACAGTGGTACCTTAAGTTCGATGAGGTTGTGACCTCTTTCAACTTCGTAAAGAATAAAGTTAAAGGATGTTTATACTACAAGGTCAGGAGGAGCAAAGTTATCTTCCTATTATTGTACGTGGATGATATTTTGCTCACATCAAATGACCTGACCATATTATATGAGGTTAAGCAACTTTTGGCCAAGCATTTTAATATGAAGGATCTTGGTGAAGCATCTTTTGTCCTAGGTAGGTAAATTCACCGGGACAAATCTCAACACTCTTTAGGCCTCTCACAGAGTGCATACATTGAGTGTGTGCTATAAAGGTTTAATATGGATGACTGTAAACTTGTTATAGGACCAATCTCTTACGGTGAGAGATTATCTTTGGCATAGTGTCCAAAGAATGAAGTAAAGAGAGAGGCTATAAGGAATGTTCCTTATTTTAGTGTCGTTGGTAGTCTGATGTATGCCTAGGATACACTAGGCCAGACATTGCATTTTCTGTTGAACAACTAGCTCGGTGTCTGGCTAACCTAGATATAGACCACTAGAATGTAGTTAAGTGAGTGTTGAGATACTTAAAGGGAACTAAGGATTATATATTGACATACAGAAGAGTCGATAATCTAAACCTTATAGGGTAGATAGATTCAAATTTTTCTATATGACTGGATGATAGAAAGTCCACTTCAGGTTACATTTTTATATTAGCAAATGGTGCAATATTGTGGAAGAGTGCCAAATAGACATTGGTGACTTCCTCGATTATGCATGTAGAGTTTGTCGCATGCTATAGGCTACTTAACAAGCGATTTGACTCAGGAACTTGATTTTTGATTTGTTTGTGGATAATTTAGTGGCTAGAACCATTCGATTGTATTGTGATAATCTTGTTGCTGTGTTATTTAGTAACAATAATAAGAATATCACAAGGTATAAGCATTTGGAGGTCAAATACTTGACCATAAAGGAGTTGATACAGAAAAGGTGACATTGAGGTGGAGCATTTAACGACTGAGAAAATGTTAACTTATCCCTTAACTAAAGGACTTCTCCCACATGTGTTTAAAAGACATATATATAGTATAGGTGTACTGAAGTCTTTAGATGCTATTAGTTAGGGATCATGATGTTTATTCCTTGTATGTTTGTACATTTTGATGTATTATGATAATATGGTGGTTAATCAATGAAGATGATCATCGTTTATCCTGAATCGCACGTATTATTATACATTGTCATAATCTAATAATAGTCTTAAGATTTGTGTCGATTTTAAACATTTTCAAAGATCATTTGGCATATATACAGATTGACTTTGAGCCTACGTCATTAAGACACATACAATACATATATCCATGGATTTGACATGATATGAAGGTTTTCTCTAAAGTAGTTCAGCATTCGATGAGAAAAAACAAAATTTCTTTGGTGCAGTTTAGCATACAATTGAGAGAAATAGAGACCACCTGTAAATAGAAAGATGATATATTTCAGATCATACAGGTATCAGTTTAGTTTTCCAAACTCCATTTTCTCATTCATATTAGTGAGATATTAGATATGCGTGATTATATTATACCTGTGTCATACTTGACACATTTGTTTGATATTTTAAAGCCTTACGAGACAGAATGGTGGACTTTCATTATCTTTATGTCAAATGTTGTGTTTTAAACTTGGTACCAATATAGTAGTATGGATTAACTGTATTTTCAAACTGGTTTTAAACTTGAGTCAATAACGCAATTAATTATTGTCCAAGCGGGAGAATGTTGGATATTTTCCCATGTGGTGGACAATAATTAATTGTAATTTTTAGTTTTTAAATAATTTATTATTTAAGTTACGTAATTTGATTTGAATAAAGATAATAAAGTGGCCCAATAAAAGATCTAGGTTAATGGGACAAAGTCTAGGAGGAAAATGAATCCCGATCAATATGGATTGGACCTATATTGAGCTTGTGATAGGGAGACTCGATATAGATGCTTTATATAGAAGGTTAAGGTCTCTTGTAGCTGCTGTAGCAAATCATGAATGTACAGATACTGTAACCTATTCAGAGGTTCACGTACACAGAAAGCTACATGAAGGCTTTAACACACTGCGATAAGCAACTCTCATGAAGGTCTCGATGGATTCATGCTCATTTTAGCCTCGAAAAGCTTATTTGAAGTTAAGGAACTAAAATTAGGTACTTTTCGCATTTCTTCGTTATTTCCCTTTCACGTTCGATCCGGGATACATAAATAAGGCTTCTGTTACGTGTTACACGAATGTTATAAATACCATACCAGTCCTAGTATCGGATTGGAATTTGGTACAGTACAATACCAGTATCGATCAATATCCTGTACCGTTTTAAGTAATTTTTTAAATTTATGAAATAGTCTCTAATTTTTTTAAAAATTGCAAAATAATCATTTCCCATATTGTACTGTATGCTTTATGCATCTTTGTCCTATAAATTAAATTATTAACAAAATATTCATCACGGCTATTTGCCATTTGGAGTGATGAATTTTAGGCATATATGTAGTTTATCACTTGAACTCAAAAACATGGATAATATAATTATTATTAATCGAGTATAACTATCGTAAGTTAATTAGCTTAATTTCTTAAACTCTAAAAATTAGCTTAATTAATCAATGTTAGTATCATGAAACTCCAAGTCCAAATAAATGAGAAAATTTCTCAATTTGTTGCTTCAAATATTCTCACTATTAAATATCAGCAAATCAGATAAACCAAAACCGTGCATTCAATTCAATTAAACCAAAACTAGATAAATATCATTCAATTCCAATCCCACCATTCAAAAATCACAAATCTAATTCACAATTCAATTCTAACCGATTCACAATTACAAGTGGAATTCAAAAGCAGAAAAAAAAAATCAATTGAAAACACACCTAAAAAATCAGAATGTCTACTTCGGTGGGTTGGATCGGGTGGAAAAGTAGATATGAAAAATCTAGTTTCAAATTAGCAATGGTGGTGGATCATGGACACGTGGTCGCATGGACAGGTGGAGAAGAGGAGGGATAGGCAGTGAGCAACCGATGGAAAGGAGGGAAAGTCAGAGAGGCAGCGAGCAGCAAGCGAAGCTGTGGAGGGAGGAGGCTCAGGTGGAGACTGGAGAAACAAAACGCAAGCAGAGGGAGGATGCTCAGGTGGGGAGGCGTGGTGAAGAGGTGTTAGCAGTGACAGCGAAGGCGAGGAGCGAAGTGAGTGAGTGAGAGAGAGAGAGACAGAAAACGAGAGGAGAGAGAAAGGAGAGGTGCAAGTGTGCGATTATGTGGTGGATGTTTTGTTAAAATTCTTTTTTTTTTGCAGTACTGAATAGGTCAATACCGTTCCATTTTTTGGCTGATATAGTATTCGTATGGTTTGTTGGGACCCGATCTCGGAACCAGACCCCAACCGGAAAAGCGGAAAGTGGAAAACGAAAACGAAAGAATGAATCTAAAGCAAAGCGAATAGCAAAGAGCGGAAACGAAAGAATCCGAAGGGGAAACAAAGCGAAGATATCGAATCAAATCGATACGGCAAACGAAAGCAAACGAATCGATCGGAAATCATTTAGCGGAAGCAAACGCATAAACGAAATCGAAGAATCGGACTTCCAAACGAAAGCAAAACGCTGAAGAACAAAAACTGAATTCCGACATCCGAGAAACGAAAATCTTAGAGCCGCGTCGCGTTGCGATCCCTAAGACTAAACCACTCCGAATCCGGTGTAAATTTTTTTT
>JAOSBL010133261.1:0-16407 GCA_027568915.1 Erythroxylum roraimae | reverse complement strand
ATATGAATTGAGGTTGAGTGTTGGATGAATTCCAATTGGAAGTTAAATTGTTTTGAATGATGTTGTAATAGAGGAAGCGAAGTTGGGATAAATTTCAAGTTTTCATGAGGGTAAAATTGTGTATGTTGATTTCCAAGGGAAAACTGTATCGATTTAGGTAGAATTAGCCAAAGTTTCCTTCATGAAAGTTGTAGTTCGTCTTTATAGCTTTCCAACGCTATAAAGTATGCAATTTTTTGATATCGGAGTTAAAAGTCATGATCATTACAAGTTAGGATGTCGTAGAGGATGTGTATCTCGAACAATTAGAGTATATGAAGTGATATCGGACTAGAAAGAGTTGGATTTGGCAAGATTATGAGTAAAGGGGATGCTAGGATGGGTTTAAGATCCTTTGGAGGGGTCTTGGAGAGTTGAAAATTAGTTACACCCGAAGGTTATACGGTCTTCCCGTGTAAAATCACACAGCCCGTGTGTTTCCAATGCAGGAACACTATTTTAACAGAAGGTTACACGGCCTGACAGTGTTGGGTCACACGGCCCATGTGTTTTGACCCTCCAAACAATAGAATTTCAATTTTGTGTCTTCACTAAATTTTTAGCCCTAGATGTCTTCTTTCCAACCGTCTAAAAATAAAGTCAATCCGACACCTATAGCCAGAGTTATGGTGATTGTGCCAAGACATGTTCAATAAGAGTAAGGTCATAAACATGTTGGATTCGTTTGGCCATAACTTCTTCGTCCGACCTCCGATTGAGTTGATTCTTGAGGCGATAGATTCCTAACACGTTTTTCTACCTCTCCAAAAAAATTGATACCCTTTGGAGTTAAATTCAAAAAGTTTGATGGAAAGGAAGTGAGGGGTCGGTTGGGAGAGCACGATTGGGCTATGAATATACTTTGGATTTTTAAGCATATCTTGAGCTATAGAGCTCCGTTTGAGGTGGTTCTTGTTTCTAAATGAACTAGAGACTAAGAGATACCATTTTGAAGAAGTCAATTGTAATTGTTGTGATTTCATTGTGTGGGCTCGCCTTTGTGGCTTGAAATGTTATGAGAATGAGGATGAAACGATGAGGGTTAAAGAGATTCCATGGAAATAACCCTACCAAGAAACTTGCTTACGCTTTTCGATTTCGGATCGATAGTTGGGCTTCGAAAATAGGGCCCAACATAGGTGATATCAGAGCAAGGGTTGGACTCCGGAATCAAGCGGTGTCCAACATTTTATGAGGCATAAGAGATGACTTGGCAGGAGTTCCAGAGAGAATTTAGAAATAAGTATGGTCTGTGGATATATAGGAATCGAAAGAAGGTGGAGTTTATGAGTTTAGTTCAGACAGACGAGATGTTGGTGGGAGAGTATGAGGCTTGCTTCGTAGCATTGTCTAAGTATGCATTGGAGGTTGTGGCAAATCTAGAGAATAGATGTTACCAATTTGAGTAGAGTCTGAAGATAGATATTCACTTAGCTTTGGGAGCTACTACTTCTGATTTTAAGAAGTTACTAGAGACTGAACTCAAATTAGAGAATGCGATAGAATAAGACAGAAGTAGACGAGTGCTAAAGAGGCAACTAGAGAGTTATTATGGAAATAGGAGTAGGTCTGTTAAGATGAGAGCTAATCATTCATGGTATACTAGTGTAGGGGAGTCTATGAGAGTCGATGTTACATTGAGCACGAGTGGTAGTTTCTACCGGTTTGGTAGAAATCGAGGAGCTGGTAGGGATGTAGGACAACATAGCACTGCCAGTGCAATATTAGTAGGATCTAAAAAAGGGGTTAGTCAGAGGATTAGAGGACTTTTTAGTAAAGGAGTTGAATGGTTATAGAGTTGTATTACTTGTGGGAGAGTTCACAGAGGACCATGTTAGGGACTTATTGGGATCAATCAGGCTTGCCATATTTATGGAGAGCAAGGGCACTTACAGAGGAGCTATCCGACAGTAGGGAGGAGTGAGGGCAGAGGAGACAGTATGTGGTTAGAGGGGTGCCTTTGATTTAGGTAGAGGTTGGGATAGAATTGGTAATAGAGGTGGTGGTGGAGGAGTTAGATGCAGACCAACAGTGGGTACATATACTAGTTGAACATCTTCAGCATAGGGTCAAACTCAAACTAGGATATACCATATGACGATAAAGGAGGCACCCGTGGCCAACAATTTTAATTCCGATACAATTTCATTATTTGATATTAAGGCTTATGTTTAGAGTTTACCTCTAGAGTTCCGAGGGAAGTTAGTTTATTAGGATATGGCCTAAGAGTGCAGTTTCTAGTAGGAAACTGTACGGTAATAAATAGTGTAAAGAGGGGGATGTTAGTGAGGATTGGTGGATTGGAGTTATTAGTTGACTTGATAATGATGGATTTAAGAGAGTTTGGTGTAATTCTCGGATGGACAGGTTGGCACAACATCAGGTTGTAATGGATTGTTATGCGAAGTAGGTCATGATAGAGTCTTTGGGTAAATCAAAAGTGATATTTATGGGGGATAGCAGAGTGATTGCAGTATGTGTGATATTGGTTGTGATTGCTAGATAACTGATATTGGATAGATGTGAAGCATATCTAGTTTATATTATAGATATGAGGTAGGTGAGTCCTGGGTTAGAGGATATTCCTATGGAGAGGGAATTTTTGAAGTATTATTAGATGATTTATCAGGTTTACTGCTTCAACAAAAGGTAGATTTCACCATTGAGGTAATGCCTGAAATTGCACCAATTTCTATTGCACCTTATAGGATGGCAATTGTTGAGTTATATGAGTTAAAAAGGTAGTTAGAGGAGTTGTTGAAAAAGGAATTTATTAGACCGAACACATCACCCTAAGGATTTCTAATGTTGTTTATGAAGAAAAAGGATCGTAATATGAGACTTTGCAGGGATTGTTGGTAGCTAAATAGGGTGATAGTAAGAAACAAGTACTCATTGATGAGGTTAGATGATCTTTTAGATCAGCTGAGAGGAGTTGTCATAATTTTTAAGATTGACTTGAGATCGGGATATTAGTAGTTGAGGATAGTAGAGCCAAGTATTCCCAAAATATATTTTTGTACTCGGTTTGGTCACTATGAGTTTCTAATAATGCCTTTCAAGTTGACTAATACACCAGCCACATTCATGACATTAATGATCAAAACTTTTCAAGAGTATCTGGATCAGTTTGAGATAGTGTTCATTGATGATATATTAGTGTATTCGGGGAGTAAAGAGAAGCATGAACACATTTGAGAATTATGTTACAAATTCTAAAGGGGATAAAATTATATACCAGGTTGAGTAAGTGTGAATTCTGGATGGGGCAGATAGTTTTCCTTATACATGTGGTGTCCCGACAGGGAGTGATGTTTGATCTTGATAAGGTAAAGGCAATTATATAGTGGGAGCTACCTAGAAATACATCGGAGGTAAGGAGTTTTCTAGGACTTGCTAGGTATTATTGAAGATTTGTAAAATGATTTTTGATGATAACTAGCCCATTGATCAAGCTGTTAAAGAAAAGAGTTAAGTTTTAATGGACAAATCAATGTTAGGAGAGTTTTGAGGAGCTTAAGCAGAAATTGACTTCTAGCCTAATTTTGGTGCTACCATTGAGTGGTGAAAGTTTTAAGGTATATACTGATGCTTCGAGGGTAAGTTCAGGGTGTGGTTTGATGCAACATAGGAAAGTAATAACTTGTGTCTCTCTTCAATTGAGATCACATAGGTTGAATTATCCCACCCATGATCTAAAGTTAGCGACAATTGTTCATGCTCTTAGGATTTGGAGACATTATTTATATGGAGAGACATTCCAAACCCTTACAGATCACAAGAGTCTCAAATATATTTTGATTTAGAGGGAGTTAAATTTAAGGCCAAGAAAATAGATCGAGCTATTAAAGGATTATGATTATATTATTGATTACCATCCGAGGAAGGCTACTATAGTGGCGAATGCTTTGAGTAGAAAAAGCTCAGGCATGATGACACCAGTGGTGGGGTTGAGAGCACTTGACGTGAGATTGGAGATTGGTTATGTGAGTGGTTTATTAGCCACATTGGGAGATAGGACCAGAGAGGCACAAACTTGGGATTCTTATCTGATGCGGATGAGAGAGAGTATGTAATAAAGTAGGGGACTAATTTTTCAGTAAAAGCAGATAGAGTATAGGTGATTAGGAGGCAAGTTTATATGCCGGATGCTAATGGACTATGAGAGGAGATTTTGAAGGAAGCTCATAGTGCACTATATTCTATGCATTTTGGTACTAAAAAATGTATCAAACCTAAGACCTTATTACTGGTGGACAAAGATGAAGAATGATGTAGCAGAGTTTATGTGGAGGTGTTTGACCTACCAGCTAGTCAAGGTAGAGCATCAAGCACCACTAGGGAAATTATGACCCTTAGTCATTTCGTTGCCGAGGACCAGACGTAGATATGATTTAGTTTGGATGTTTGTGGATAGGTTGAATAAATCAGCTCATTCTTACATGTACAATAAACAGACTCCTGGGACAAACTTGTCAAGTTGTATGTTGATGAGATTATGAGGTTACATGAGATTTGAGTGTCTATTATATCAAATCGAGATCCACGGTTTACTTTCTGATTCTGCTCGAGTTTACAAACAACTTTAGAGACTAGGTTGAATTTGTACTACATTTTACCCTCAGTAAGATGGACAGTTAGAGCGTACGATTCAAACATTGGATGATATAATGGAGCTTGTGTGTTGAACTTTAAAGATGATTAGGATAGATATCTACCTTTAATGGAGTTTGTGTATAATAACAGTTACCACTCTAGTATCAGTATAACACAATTTGAGGCATTATATGGCAAGTGATGTAGAGATCCAATATGTTAGGATATAGAGAGTGTCTGATTGTTAAAGGGACTGAAGTTGGACCAGGAGATGATAGAGAAGATATGGGTGGTAAGGTGATGCTTGAAGGCAACTCAGGATTGACAAAAGAATTATACTGATTAACATCTTCGAGAGATGGAGTATAGTGTTGCAGATATGGTATTTCTAAAGGGTATCAACTTGGAGGAGATTCTGAGGTTTTGTTAGAGAGGGAAGTTAAGTTTGAGATATATCAGGTCATATAAAATTATACAACGTATGGGGCCATTAACTTATAGATTAGCTTTACCACCAAAGTTATCACAAATTCATCATGTGTTCCACGTGTTAACGTTGAGACAGTACTGATTGGATCCTAGCCATGTTATATTGAGGCCTAAAATAACATTTTCAAATGATATGACTTATAAAGAGAAGAGGTATTGGATAGATAAATTAGGAAATTAAGGAGACATGAGATTTCAATGGCGTGATTTTTGTGGAGTCATCATTGTTCTCTAAGAGAGGAGACTTGAGAGGTAGAGGACGAAGTTCAACATTAATATCCTCATTTGTTTGGATCCTCAGGTATGTAATTTAATTTCGATGATGAAATTTTTTTAGGGGGAGAACTGCAAAACCCGCAAAAGGGGGGAAAAAAAGAGAGCTCAACCATAACAAATGAACCTAGTCCAGAAAATAGTTGAACAAAGGGGTATACATATAAAAAGACAATCTATAGGCAATTAGTCATCCAACGAAAAAGTTGTCTTTTTCTTTTTCCTCTTCATTTATTTTCTAGATGGTAAGTGTCTAAATACACCATCTTTCTCCTGCATGTGAAGTTTTTCTCATTTATTCCCTCATTTTGTTAGTTTTGCAGCAAATTGTAAGGAAATTATGGAGGTTAACAACCCAAAAATCCTATAGAAAGGCATAGAACTTCATATAGGTACAACTTTTTCAGTAAAAATTCTATGCCTTTTTTTGTAAATTTTAGTCATCCTATACTAGTTTATAGTTGGAAAGTATATTCTAAATGTTTGGGAAAATAATTTGAATTCATGAGAAAAATAAAATGGAGAAAATATGGCTGAAAAAATGAGAAAAAAAGGAGGACTGAGAAAAGGAGAGGGTAAGAAGAAGGTAGTTTAGGAAAATTTAAGTTTTATTTAGGGGTAAAATAAGAAATGTGAAGATTTAAAGGTAAAATTGGAATTTAATTCCTATAAGGATATTTTTGTATTAATAAAAACAAATGAGGGTAAAATATGACTTTTAATAATTAAATGTATTTTAGTAGTTATTGTGGTTATATTAAGTAAGGATATTTTTTAATAATTAAGAATAAAGTAGAAAAAGGGAATAATGTTGGATTATTAAGTAAAATTGGCTTGTAAATTTTTCTTAAATAAATCTAATAAAATTTTGTAATGTCTAAGTCCGAAGGTTAGATTAAAGAGTAGATTGGATTTGTCAATTAGTTGCGTCCGGAATTCATGTAAAGATAACCTTAGATTGCATTTTTAGAATAGTGTACAGTTGTTGAAACTTTGAATTTTGTTATCAATAAATTATTTTATAGAATTAATGATTAATAGTTACATATATGGATTTCTAAAATATATGAATTATGTTTATTTATTTCACAAAAAAATTAACAAAGTACAAAGTATTTCACATTTATATTTTGTTACGTATTATGAGGTGTATCGCTTGTTAATTCAGCAAAAAATTTGTTAATTAAAATTTCAGTTGTGTATGACTATAATTTAGAATATTAAGGTAAATAAATCATGTTTATGAAATTAAATAGAAATTGTCTTATAATAGGTTGTAAATAAATTGTATAAATTATGAATTTATGGCTTGCCTAGGATATGTTACATTCGATAGTCATAGATTGATAGATTATTTAAATATGAGCGAGCGATGGCTAGGTATCTATCCATGAAGCAGGTGTCGGGTCATTATGAGTTTCGAGGATGTCTTGTGTCGATAGTTAGGTATTGATATGGTATTGAGATATCCTGAGTCTTAGACATATCCTATGCCGATGGCTATGTACTAGAGTAATACCAAGATACTAAATTTGATTGAGGAATTGAGGTATCATGTACTGATATTTATACAACTAATTATGTTTCCACTTAGTGAGAGATTACGAAGAGTAGAGATGAGCCAACAAACCATTGAATTTAAGTCTACTAGGTTAAACATAGCCTAAATAATTTAGTTAATAATAAGATAAAGCGTAGATGGAAGTAATAAAATAATATTAGTCTTAATTATTGCTAATGATAAAATTTTGGATGTTTGTTAATTGTTTGGATAGGCTAAGTATTGTTGTATTTTTAGTATTATATGTATATTTTAATCATTTGACTAATTTCAATATATACATATTGCGTTATTTGATTTTAAGGGTATGCTCTATTACTCTTACTGAATAGACAACTCACTCCTTATCGTTAATTTTTTAGGAGATAGAGATATTGTCGATAACCCTAGTACACGTGATTGACAGAGTGGAGTTTTGTTGGGGCCAATATATTAAATTAAGTAAAGTGTTTTTTTTATTATATATACTTTTGTATGTGATAGTTTGAGTAGTTGTGTTTGTATAGAGTAGTTGTGTTTGTATAGAATATTTTTGTGATTGACGAACATCTTTTTTTTTTACTAATAAAGATTTTGGTAATTAATGTTATAATTTTGGAAGAATTTGGATAATCGGAGAGAGGTGTTATAAGGTTGATGATAAAGGCATAGGTGAATTTCGATGAGAATAGTGTTTTGAGTGGAAGAGAATTGGTAAACAGAGGGGAAAATTTATAAATGAAGTCTGTCTCAGGGAGGATTGGTGATGTATATAGCTTTGGAGTTCTATTTGTTAGTTCTTATTGCTACAGCACACCAATGTCTGAGTTGAAGCGTTCCAATCTAATCCATTGCAAGGGAAATCTTACACGTTCCAAAAAGCTTTATGATTTGGTGTATCAGTCCATACAGTCTTTGGATTAAAAGCAGGTTGTGTTATGCATCACGCTTGTTTGTTTGCAGAAATTGCCTAAAAGCAGCAGCCATTAATAAACGAGGCTGTAGGGATGCTCAATGGACAATCGGAAGCGCCCAAATTGCCGACTGAAGTCTCCTCATCACCTCCTTGACGTTTCACAGTCAAATCTAAATTACATAGGACTAATTGATGACTAATATTAATAATCAATTAAGCTTTCTTGGACTTACATCCTTTGCACAATTACATCCTTAATTTTGATAGATGTCGAAAGTTCATGGGTGTAATTTTTCCAAGATTTTATTATTGAAGACCAATATTGTACTTCTTACCGGAAACAGCCTCTCTATTATGTAAGGGTAAGACTGCGTACTATATCAGACCTCTCCAGATCCTACTTTATTGCGGGACTTCAGATTGAGTTTGATGATGACCATTATACTTCTTAATTTTCATAATAACAAAATTAGAATTATCATATTTGAGTGGTCAACTTCGATCCACTTAATATTTTACTTATGATGCAATTTTCAAGAACTCTAATGTCCATTAGACTTGAAAATTAAAATTTTGAAAATTGATTATTCTCTCGTCCCTTGATGAAGAGACAACTTTATCAATTAAGCTTCCTTTGTTGTTATAATTAAGAATGAATGGGAAGCAATCATGAACCTTCAACTCATATTGAGGAACAGATTACAACGTTTTGAGGCAAAGAATCTGTACCATATAAAAACCAATATTCTTGTCTTCCATATACTATCTTTAAAAATATTTACATGTTTCAAGAAAATGATCATAACAAAACCTCTTGTTTTCTTATTCCCAGTGCTTGCAAATCATGCTTCTGAGCTCATGGACCTGTCTTCATCTACCTTGATAGTGTTTATCATTGCTGCAACTTGACTTATTGATGGCCTTTCATTTGGTAACGGATTTACGCATTGCAACGCCACCTGTAGTAAGTTTACCATTCTTTCTTCACTTGCACCTTCTGAGATCAAGGTCCGGTCAAATACTTCCACTGTCCATTCCTCTCTAACTACTGAATGTACCCACCTCGCCAAATCAAAGCCATTGTTTTGCATTAGCTTCCCTGTCAGAAGCTCCAGAAGAATCACCCCAAAGCTGTATACATCAACCTTGAAGGTGCTATATGCAGTGTCTCCGTTCAGGACATTTTGCTTGAAATTGTCAGATTGATCTTGCCTTGCATATATCATGAGACCATATTCGCTTATGGATGGTTCCATGCTATTATTGAACAAAACGTTTGTTGATTTGAGGTTCCCATGAGCAATTCCATCATCACGAAGCTCCTTGTGCATGGACGCCAACGCCTCGGCAATGTTCAGAGCAACACTCAGTCTGCTGGCCCAGTTGAATAGTTGCCCCCTTTCAGATCCTTAAAATAAACAATAATAAAATATTTCGTTGGATTAGGCCCCAAAAGGAGTGAGGAGGTAATATTTTTTGAACAATTTCCTGGTTTTATGCTTGGTTAGAATATCTACTTGACTTGTCTACACCGTTGCCAAGTGCCAAAATGTGAAAAACATTTGCAATTTATGTTCTTGGTAAAGCATGACTATTTATGAGGTACACAACAGCAGAAGAAATTGCCCATGTCAACAGTTGAAAATTGGAATGTCCTTACCGTGAAGCAGATTGAAGAGACTGCCATTTCTCTGGTATTCGTACACCAGGAGCTTCTCTTCATTGGAGCAGTACAATGCAACAACCGGTAACACTCTTGTATGCTTCACACTGTCTATCCTCCGCATTCTACGCATAAAGTCTTCCGCTGAAATACCCCAATCTTTGATCCTCTTCACTGCCAAGATCACCCCATTGTCGAGTCTGACCTTATAGACGCTTCCAAGCTTTCCTCTACCTAGCAACTCGGCTGATGCTCGAAGCAAGTCCTCAAATTTCAAATCCTTCACCACAGGATTTGAAAGAACTACAAGTGATGTAGAAGTCCTTCCACTTTCAGCAGATGTAATTGAGTACTCTGATCTTCTGCCACGAGTCTTAGACTCGGTTAAAACATCACTAGATTTGCTGCCATTCTCTGCTGATGATGTCTTTTTTGCAGCATCGATATTTCTCTCTCTTTGCCTGCTTTTGCTAACCAACTTTAAAGCAACCAGGATTAACACAATTGCTAGAACAATGATATAGCCCAGGTAGACGAGAAATGGATGCTTCGATGAACGCTTTCCTTCCTCTTTTGATGGTAAATCTGGCGGTGGGGCTAATGCTGGCGGATTGGCTAGTGCCGGAGCTGATGGTGGGCATGCATTTGATAAAGGTGCTCCACATAACTCAACATTACCAACAAAGCTGTCTGCAGGAAACTTGCCTTTGACATCAGGGACTGGACCGCTCAAATTGTTGTTTGAGACATTGAATTCCTTAAGATTAGAGAAATCCAAATCTGGTATTGAACCATTAAGCTGATTGTTTTGGACAAGGAACACCAAAAGGCCAGATATCCTGAACAGATCAGGGATCCCACCAGAGAACTCATTGTTGGATATGTCAAGTATTTTTAGGTTAACCAACCTTGACAGAGAAACAGGAATGCCACCTGAGAACTGGTTCCCATTTAAGTACAAGTGGGTTAAACTTCTGCAGTTTCCTATATCTTCCGATAACATTCCAATTATTTTGTTCCCTTTCAGGCTCAAAACAGCAAGAGAACTGGAAGTGCATAGAGAACTGGTATCAACTTTTCCAATAAAATTTAACCCTTCAAGAACTAGCTTAGAAACACGTTGTGACTTGCATGTAAGACCCTTCCATGTTCCATTACTAGGTCCATTACATGGGTCTGAAGCATTGTTCCAACCCCAGCTGGGATCAGTTGGTGGATTACCTGCTGCAAGTATCTCCATGAACTTGAGTAATGCCTGCTTCACGTTTTCTGCTTCTGAATTTACCATTGGAAAGATCAGAAAGATCGAAATGAGAAGCACCCGAATGGGAGCTCGATCCATTTTTGCTGAACAAAACAAAGCCGGAGTTTTGTGAAGTCGTTCAGGAAAAAAATACAAGGGGTCATCCTACCATTCCCAATTTTTACTTGGAGATGACTGACTTGGAGTTGTTCTGGTAAAACAAGGAGAAGTTTACGAAGTTTCAATGTCATTGCTTCAAGCAGTTCTCAGTGCCAATTTGCGATAAGTTTGTGAATAAAGACAAAATGGCAGGCTCTCAGAGCCGGCATTTTGACCTAGTAATGATTTCAACTTTAGACATACCGTTGGCTCTTACCGATCTGAGATTGCTAATAATTATAGTATCAATTAATTATTGACGTATCTCCTTTTGGTGGGTCATTATACCAACAGAAATATATAAATTATTAACGCTATAACTATGTAGGACAATTGCACGATTTGCTCGCATTTTCTTTGGACAAAAAACCTGTTATACTGTTATTTAATGGGATACACTGCGTAGGATTAGCCGTCGAGACAGGCTATATCCGGCAACAACGTTAGAAATAGTGCAATGTTCTTGTTAAAAAAACAGATGCCACGTTAAACCATACATGTTTTACAGGCCAAAAGATGAGCCAAATCCTTTTTTTAGTCAGTCCTGAATCTCTAATCCGTTTTAGTTTTGGTAAATCTAGATCTGAATACAAGCATCCAACCGCAATCAAGGGCTGTTTTCATCTTTCCTTAACTTTCCGTCATTAATTCCTTTTAGCAGAATAGTTAAGGAAATAATCAGTACAATTGTACATTCATTTTTGGCATATATCGAAAAGAGAAGGATTTTGAACCAGATGAGGAGAAAGGTTTTTGTCAATAAAATCCCTTCACTGCGTATCAATTGGAACCATCTCTTTTGCTTATCTGGCAGAACAATGCGGCAACTATTCCTTTTAGCTCTATGTAGTAACATTTTTGCGTCTGACTTCCCAATTTTGAGCCTTTCCTTTATATTTTATTACAGTAATCGGTGAAACGTGTGCTTGGCATGATCTACTGTAGTCGGCCAGACTGCAGAAGCAAAGTTACACAAAAACTGACGCCAAGCATCGCAAGCAGACATATTAGTTGCCAATCGCAATCACATTCGTTACTACAACAGTTGTTCACATCTGACTACATTATCCATCCTCTGTTCACATTATCAATGAGACTTTGTACTTCCATATCAAAATGTATCACTTGACAATACCTACTGTCTTTACTACACTGCACTCAACAGCCTATGTAACTTGAGATTATACAAGCATATTAAAGGGAGTTGTGTAACTTAACCATCAAAGGAGGTGAAATGCAACACACGTTTGTTGCCACCTATTATGTGGTTCTCTATGGGGCTGCTACAGCCCCAGAAGGGCATCATGGGTCCACATGTCCGGCAATATCATCGTCACTTGATTCGCTTTCTTCCTCTGTAACATCCTCCTCATCACTCCTCTCTTCTGTAGTGGAATTTGGAATATTCTCCCTTTTAGCATAACGTTCACAGTATTCTGTTAATGATCACAAAATCAAAATGAGATTATATCCATCGGTCTTTGGCAACAAGTGACTTTTTGAGCAACCCATGTATAAAAATGATAAAGAATTCCGTCTTTCATATGTTAAAATGAAAAGGTAGTCTCAGGCAAAAACAGATTAATGTGATCCCAGATCATGCAGTGTCAAGGAATGAAAAAGTTATATGATTCCAGATCATGGGACATTTTCTATGGGAAGCATAAAGCTCATCTAAGCCTGAGATTAGTAGGTTCAGAGTTTCAAAACTAACGTTTATGCACCATAATGAATGACACAGTTCATGTTCTGTCAGGATAACGAACACGCACACTCTGAATCCATGCACGTTGACCCTTTTTAGGAGGATCAGAACATGAACTGTGTCGTTCACTATGGTGCATAAACTTTTCATTTTTCTTTTAGTGCTTTCTGTTCATAGCAGAAACTAATTAAGCATTTTGCTTCTATATTTCTTCTTGTTCCCAGACGTGCACACACGTTGTATAAACAATGATTCGAATGCCAGAACTTATTGATTTGTGTTTCTAGAATAATTCGTATCAATCACTATCATACTACTCCTGTTAACAACATAAATATGCATTTAATGATGATAAAAGAACGCTGAATAACTGTCACCTTTCACTTTTTGATCGTACTTTTCTCTATCCTTCATCATCAATGATGCAGCATCACCATTGAGAGGATCTGAAGGATTTGGATAAAGTAATAGCTGTGGCAGGAAAACTTCAAAAACATTTAGAAGATCTGCAGCAATGGCAATGATCGTTCACGGGTAAGAAATCCTAGAAAGAAAGCTAAAAGGGAAAAGGACAATGGCGGAAAAAAATGCATATATAAACAATATTCCATTTGAGTAAATGACATTAAGTACTTATTAAACATGCAATGGCTAATCATTTACCAAACATTGGACTCCATGACTGGTTGATTACATCCAAGCATACAGAACCAGAACTGCCATTAACATATAACAAGGATAAAGTTAGGTGTATCAATAAAAAAATGACATTTGAAGGCAATTATTGAGATGTAACTATGTCATAATTTGAACTTAATGTAAATGCTTTCAGAGAATCAGGCCCTGGGCCTGCTAGAATTTCAACCCCTAAAATTGACTTACCCATCTCTCGTGTAACCAGCTGAATCAATGCACACAATCAATTAAAAGCTTCATAGGAAAAAGAAGTCTGATTTTAGCTTACAGTTCATCAACATTTGGGTGGAATATCTTGTTCACAAATCCAATAGAAGGAGATTTGTATGGATAAGCATCAGGAAGTTCAACATGGATTTTCCAAACTCCACCTTCATAGAGACCTTGGAGAGTCACAATCATATAAGTCAAAAAATAAAGAAGTTAATGTAAAATTTCATAAGCTTTCACATGAAAAAAGAATAACTGTTTGGAAATTCTTCAGAAAAAATGCTGTAAAATCAACTAGAATCAAGCCTATAGTGTTCAGCAAAACTGTTGTAACAATAGATATATAACAGCTAAAAAGGACAAAATACCATTCTAAACCCTAAAACAATATTGCATATACTAGGACCGTTTATTTTCAATTCTATTTCTACTGTCTAGTTTCACTTTGGGTTTTCTGTTGTAGTCTCTAGCTTTCTTTTACTGTTTTTAGTTTCTGTTTTTTTTAATAAAAACAAAAACCTCTTTAATCGTTAATGTCAATGTAATTATATTTTTATTATTGATAATAATTAAATATTATATAAAATTTAAAGATAAATTATTTTTTATAAATAAAAAATTAAAAAATTTTATTTAATCTCTTATAAAATATTTATTTCATAAGTTATGAAACTGGAAGGAACCAAAACCAAAAATAGAAACTAAAAACTCAAACAAGCAAGTTTTTTTAATTGAAATTGAAAACAAAAACAGAAAATCAAAAACAAAAATAGAAACAAACAACCTTAAGAACCTTGTCAAGAGCAAAAAAGATAACAAATTAGTGTTTGTATTACAATCGCTTTCTTTAGACCATGATCTGATAAACGTATGCAAAAGATCCTTCTCCAAAACCATGATTTTAAGAGGTTTCTTTTCCATCATTATGATCCTGAAATATTAACCAAATAACAAAAGAGATGCTTTCATGCAACCCACTTTTAGACAAAAGTTGTTCTAAATGTAATCCCAAGCATTTACAATATTCGATGGTTCATACATTAGTTTCAACCATGCACACACAAACAAGCAAAGAGAGACATGGAAGGAGAAAGCACAAATGGAGAGCACCATATACAAACCAAGTTCACCAAAGAAAGGAAACAACTAGTAAGATAGATGTCAAACGAGAAGGAAAATGCACCAAATCTGAAGATACATACTTCCTTTAGGACCATGAAATTCCACATTAAATTCAATCAATCCATCGTTTATTGTCTCCACATTGTAATCGCTCATCATCCTGGAACCATGAATATGACAGCTCAGAATCAACTCAAAAGAGAATTGTTATCAATAATTTGAGCAAGAAAGCAGTTGCAGATCTTGGTAAACAAGGTTATTCTGCAAAATAACACTCGTCTACTGGATATAAAAGGATCAAGCCCTTATGACGAAAAGTAACAAGGAGCTAAATCAGGAATCCATTGCAAAGCATCAGAATTGAGGACAAAAGGATAACATGAACCACATGATCCACGCACAGGGCAGTCACCAGTTGTGACAATATCAGAAATCTTGCACTGAACAAGCCAAGAACTGCAAATAACAAGTCCAAACCACAAGCAGTAAACCACAGAATAGTTTTTATACAACTTCAGCTCCTTAACAACAATGCACCTGTGCTCTTGGTAGTTTTGAACTCTTATCATTCTTTCTGACACTACTAGTGCATTTCACAGATCATACTTCCGTCCACAACGCTGAATTTCTACCTTCTCCCATAAGCATGAAACTTAGTATAACGTATATCTAACAAGGTCTAAACACGAATCTTCCATTTCATTTATTTCAACTGAATGAAGTAATCCAAAATGCATATACTAATAACGAATAGAACTTACAGCTTCATGACGTCCATCTCCCTCCTCTTGCTTGGAGAAGACATTTTATATTAAAGGTACAAGAAAAAAGAACCTGCCAGTAGAGCATTAAAGGATGTGCTTTTAATTTCACAGGACTAGAACAGACGGGGGAAAAAAAGCACATCTTAAACAAAATCCACTAACTCAAAATATTTTAAAATCAAGACGCAAAATATACAAGGAGAAAAGCGTACCCCTTTTTCAGAAATAAATAAAAACGTAAGCACAATGTGGGATCTTGACCTCAAAAATAATGAAAGTCCGAAGTAACAAGCAAGTGAAGATCAAATCTGTCAAAGAAAATGAACCATATCAGTTAACCAATTCATCCAATGGCAAAAACAAGACAAATAATTGCTGCTAAGAACACAGGCTGGAAACTCCTTTTGATAAAACAACCAAGTACTACAAAATGATGCATATATCTTCCATATCCAAACTTTATCGAATCTCACATTGCTTTAAATGACAAATAAAAAGAAACCCTTCCCACATAAACGAAGCAAACATCGGTGCCCTATACATGCTTCATATGCCCATGAACAAAATTTGCAGCATTCAACTCTTAATAGTCAAATTCAGAACCCCTCAATCCAAAGCAAGCAACAGAATTCAAGATTCCAAAATATCATTTGACTTTGGAGAAAAAAAAGATTAAAAAAAAGTAATAAAGCAGAAACCGCAAACAATCGATGATTTTATTTAAAGTTGAGGCCTTGAAGTCAAAACCTGGTATTTAAGACATTTTTCACTCAAATCTTAACAAAATGGAACGACCGTTTCAAGATCGTGGTATCGTGAGAAGGGAACAGAAACTGGGAAATAAAGAAAAAAAAAAGGGGAAACAGGGAGAAGACAGAGTGACCAAGAAACAGGACATTGTTTATATATGTATTATGTATATATATGGGGGGAGGGAGAGAGAGAGGGTGCAGAGAGTGAATGTCGACATTTTCACATGCGCGTGTTCCAAC